>RWGZ01001769.1:127785-177093 GCA_009725065.1 Utricularia reniformis | reverse complement strand
CACCTGCTTAAAAAAACCATACACCAACGCAACAGTCCATATGGTGTTCTGAAGTATAGTTCGTATTCCACGGGTAAGATACTCGTTCCACACAAACATACTTTCATACAAGGCATTCCCTGTCTCAATTCCACAAATGTTCGTCTGGACACTTCTCATTACATTGTATGAGTAACTAAAGTAAAAGTCCTTTCTCAGATCCACCATGCGTAAGAGCTTCTTGTATCTGTCCAATTACTCACATTGATCAGTATTAATCATGATAAAAATTGGTCTTAAGGAATAAATTATACTATAGAAATGACTTGGAAAGGATGAAAACCTTCATTATACTAACTGAATTTGAAATAAACAAAAACATCTACTCACTGACTTTTCATCAAGCCTAAATACAGCTTGTAGTAGAAGAATCGACCAAATGCAAACGCAAAAGCAAATCAATCTCACAGGCCCAATTACACAGGATACAAATTGCATGCGTTACATGCACTGATGGAATGGACCCCAAAGCAGTTAGGATATATTGGTCCCACTATAAAGCAGAAATAGACTTTAGAACTGGAACTAAATAGCATGCACAATATAGAAATTTCTTTAATCCTAGAAATTTCCAAAGCAAAATATCTGTTGTACAAAATCATATCATGAAAGCAAGTTTGGCTTCCAAAATTGGCACATAGCAGTAGAAATTCTTTATTCAGGTGTGTCGCTCTTCTTCTCCATCTTATACATGACCTCCCTAAGTTACTACTTATGTTCATCTTCCCCCTTTCCGCTCTCTATTTGATTTTTCAAGCATGATCAATCCTTTACTTCTTAGAATGATTGGTCTCTCTCTCTGCTCTATTCCTTCTCCATCACAAATGCTGAATCTATTACTCATTTCATTTGCACTCGCCACTATTAATCAAATTCCAATGACCACAAAATATTTGTTCCAAAAGTGTATTTAAATAAAATAAGAACAAAAAGATATTATGTCACCTGTTATCGTTTCGAGAGTTAAACATGCTGGATCTTACTACTGAATTTGACAGTGGAATAATCGCACTCTTTGAGATACCATAGATATTATGACCACAAATTGCACCAACCAATCTCCTTTTTGTGATAATCAACATGTAATAAGGCCCCATAAATTTAATGAATCCTGAAAGGGAGGTGTAAGGATTTAAATTAAGATTTTAGCAAGCTTGTGCCCAGATACACAACATTTCAAAAAACTAATTACTAACCAATAATGCCATAACAAGTGGTAACAAATCTGAGTCCCCCGATACACTTATTTCCTTCATCAATCCTTCTCAATAAATCGAAGGCCTCCTTTTCAGTATATGTGGTAGAGTCTTCACGTATATTAAGCTCGGACGGCTCCGACCTGTCGATTTTCAAAACTTTCCAGAATGCTCTGCTTTTATTCCTGCCTACAATATAAAAATTCTGCCAAAAAATAGAAACAATTCAACCAATTAACCAGCACTTGATCAGTAACAAGAAAGCTAAAAGTTGAAGTCCTTACAAAGTGGAACTCACATAACCCACATTGGAAGAAACAGTAAATGATTTTTGCATCAATGGAGAAATAAATCACACATCAAGAGGAAAAATAGAAGCTTTTAATCTCTGCATCTAGTCACATGGACTTGATACATGTTTAAAAAAAACAGTAAGGCAAAAAATTATCAACTTAAAGAGTTATCTCGTACCGATCGTGTCTCATACAGTCCGAATTTCTGCATACACCCGTCGGGTGGGGACAAGCATTCAGAAAAACGTGAAGAATAAAGCTGTTGCGACTGTACATTTTCTGACTCACAAGCCATTTCGTATAGTTATCTCGACGATCCCCGAGCCTCTGGCTCGGGAATCAATCACGCTTCAATCAACTCTTATTCTCAATTTTCTTTATCTTGTCCCGCAGCTTCTAGCCTCAATCAAAATCCCAACAGGTTGCTTCAAAAATAGCATTCCTCAACAAAAATCAAATCCTTTTAAAACTTAAAATACAAAGCACCCGACTTTTTCTTTCTCAATCTTCCAATATTCGATCCCTGTACTCAAAACGCCACAATTAACAAAAAATTACAACTCCCAAATTCTGATCTCAATGATTATGTGATAAATCACCTCAAAAAACACAAACAAATCACTGAAAAAAGGATACAAACCTTTAATTTAAACAATAATGAAAACGTGCGGCGGAGCTCTTCCTTGAACCAAATTTGAGAAAAAACAAAATGATAATGTAGAAGGCACTCCCAAAAATAACCAGATCAATCAAGCAAAAAAAGAAAGAGAAAAAATGAAGGTGACAGCTTGGATCTGCAGAGAAATCACCAAAACCACAAATCAAAATCCCATTAAAACGAGTATGCCTCATCAATCTTTTAAAGCAAGGTTAAATCTGGATCCCAAATTGCTAACATCGGTTGGAGATTTTCATGTAATCAATATTTAGTTTATTTATTACTATTAAACCTTAAAGTAAATGAGCAAAATTTGAGATATTCTTACGTCTTATTCAATTATTAGCACAGTTTATAAAATCCATATAATTATAAAAAAATATTAATATACTCTTGATCAATATAATTTGATTCACTTAATTTAACTACGGTTGTTATTGAATATGAGTTAATCGAATTTCCTATATTCATATTCGGTTATATTTTTATTCGAATATTGTTAATATTTTTGTGTATTTTATTCGAACAATGTTTTATCTTCATTAGTATTTTATTCATTTGAATATTATTCAAATACTTAAATGAATATTTTTGTTTGTTTGAATAAAATTATGAATCATGTTCAAATGAACGATATGTTTAAATATTTTCGAAATTAATATTGAAATTTAGTATACTAAAATTATTTTTTAGATTAAAATTAAAAAAATAAAAAATAAAATTTCTTAATTAAAATAAGAATAAGAGAGAAACATTATAATACTCATAATTCAATAAATAAATAGTAAAATATTGGAGATATAATGCAAAATATGATATATTAGAGTTGTTTTAAATTCAAATATTTAATATATATATTTATGTTAAATATAACTAAAACAATATATTTGTATATGTGACCAAAGTCAATTTTAATATATTTGTACTTTTAATCTCCAATTCACCATTTTAATAAATCATATATTAAATTGAAATAATTATTTTATTATATGATTTTGAAGAATATTTCAATGTTCATTTAAAATATAAAAAAATGATCGAACAGATAGGACCATTACGAGCCGAATATATTTCAAATACGAAATTTTCAGATCACATAACAACATTTTTAACTATTTAAGTAATAAGTTAGTAGGTGAATTCCAATTTGGAACTATAATCAAGTAAATCATATTGATTATGAGGGATTTAAAATAAATCTAATTTGAAAATTAATAATATAATAAAATAATAATAAATGGTAATGTTAGGATGAGTTGATATTTTTGGACTGATTAGTTACAAATGACATCAAGTGGAAATCAACATCCCGATAATTGAGGGATGAAATGATGAGTTGGGGGTTGAAGTTTTATTTAATTTTATAAATTAATATATAATATGTGACACGTGCTATGAAATATAACGAAGTCATATTGTTCCTTCTTATCCTAACCATCTACTTAAACCTAACTGTTTTGACTCACTAGTCTATAAAGTATTAATTATTTGATCCCCAAGTGTGACGACATCCTTCACTAATATATTGCCAGGGTGTTTTTTAGTTATAAATTAATCAAATTTAAGACGGGTGGGTAATACCCAAATTTAATTTTTATAGTTTCATAGTTTTGATAATTTTAATCCCAAAATTTTATTATTGTGACAATTTGATTCACATAGTATGAATATGACAAAACATGTCCTCATATTTTCTAGTCCCCAAAGTTTGGTAGGTATGTTATATTTGGTTCACGGAGTTTTTCAATTTTGGTAAATGAGATAATCAGCTAGACCGATTTTGCCACTTTTGAGATCTAATTTGACAAATATTGTAAATTTGAAGGACCAAAATTGGCAAAACTTTAATGTTCGGAAACTAAATTTGTTATTACAAATTATGTGGATCAAATTAAAAATTTGGAGACGGAAGAATCATTTCCTCAATTTTTAATTGGGATTTGTAAAAATATTAAGATATGATCAATTTAACAAAAATATTAAACTTTGAGAAACATGGACATCATTTTATCGTATAAATCATATAAGAATTATGTATTTTATTATTATAATTCAATTAAGTGATAATGATATGAATATTATTATTCAAAATTTTATAGGTTTGACATCTTAACTTAATTTAATTAAAAAGTAGATAAACAACTCATTTTGATGTATTTTATATAGTAAAATTAATAAATGAATTAGGAAAAATTAAATTTTCGATACCTCAAATTTGCATAAAATCATTTTAGATACTTTAAGTTCTAAAATAATCAAATTACATCACTCAAATAATTACAGTTATATGTATTATCATTAAAATAACATTTGTAACAATAAATGGAAAATATTATTTTATTTAGAATAACATTATTCTAATAAAACAACATTTGTAACTAATAATTCAAATTTTCTATTTTATAGTCATTTGGTTTTAGAATGTATAAGTTCTCACAATGTTTAATACCTCACTTTATAATGGGTTTGTTTGATACCCCGATTAAAACAGCGGTGAGGTGTGGTGAGATATTGAAATCGTGATTTTTTAATGCGCACAAAACATAAGGTTAATTGCGATGTAATAATCGTTAAAAAATCACGATATCATCACAGCTGTTAAAACCGGCTATGGTCTCATCGTGATTTTGGAAAAGACTCATTTACCCTTACTTCTATTAATTATAATATAATTATATTTATAATTTTATATATATAAGGGTATATTAGTATTTTTACATAAATCACAATTTTACCAAACATACTTAAAAATTCACGATCATCATATCTCACCATATATCACCACACCTCACTACACCGCAATTTTAAAAAGCTGAACCAAACAAACCCAATGATTTCACTCTTACATGTACGATATGGATCTACGCTAGCCCCCAAGGACTCATATACTCTTCATAATTTTATTTATTTTTTCCATAGTCGCAATCTTCTGGTGCATTTACTAATTCTATCTTTAGTTTATGGTGAGTATGTTTATTTTTTTTTATTTCACTATATTCGTTGTCACTTTACTAGATAAAAGACATATAATCGTTTCTCATCTATATACGATAATGATATTTGGTTAAAGTACATCGGTAAATAGATGGTGGGGCAATTAGGGGTGCAAAATTGAAAATTGTTTATTCATTCAAATGTGTCACAACTCTATATTCGTCAGTTGTAGAAAGAAATAAGCTATGAATTGTGTTTAGTACAAATCAAATATCAATATGAATTGTGTTTATTTGAATGCAAAAACAGCGGTTTCATTACAGCAGTTTTCCCAACTGTCACTAAAACGTACTTTGTAAATTTTCATTTTTACAATTATTAAATTATTATTTAATCCAAAATTAATTAAAAATAAATACAAAAAAATCACTACCACTATACAATTGTCTCAAAAACAATTTTTTTAATCTCGAATACTTATATCATGATTACCTCATAACACAATATAATATAATTTGGGTTTTTTTGCAAAATAGCTCGTTTTGAAAAATTGATTTGTTGAATAACATGTTTTAATAAAGTGTTGGTCAAATAACATATTTTCAAAAAATATTTGCTAAATAGCTTACGTTTATATATTTTTAATAATTTATAAAAAACGAAAATACATTAAATTAGTTTAATAAAAATAGTATGAATTTGCTAAAATAAATTAAATTACGATATGAAAATATTGATACAATATTATATCAGACAACACGTGAAATATCGGTAATTATAATAACCGATATATCGATCGATACGAAATTTAATTCCGGAACATATGTTCACATCTCGATCGATATGTGTTATATAAGGAGGGACCAAATTATAGTATTAGATATCGGTTTATACATTAAATATTTTTGTTGTGCCATTATACAAATCGTAAGAATTTGCTAAAATAAATAAAATTATTTAAAAGTATTCACATGTTGATCGATATAATATTTTATCAATATTTAAAAATAAATAAATTTTATTATATTGGGCAACACGTTGTATATCGGTCATACTCAACGGATCAAAACATATGTTTTCATATTGATCGATATGTGAAATACATGGCTGTATCGAGTTCTTGTGCCGGATACCGGTTGATATTTTTATATAGTAATTTCATATATTTCAATTTGAGGCGTGTTGCTCGATATAATATTTTATCAATATTTTCATATCGTAATTTAATTTATTTTCGCAAATTCTTAAGATTTATTAAATGACTTTAATTATGTTTACAACGTAAATATTTTGAATTCAAACTCATTAAAGTCAATTCGATCTTAATATCAATATTTTCATATCGGTCGATACTACGAAAATCGGGTGACAACGGTATTTGGACTAATACCGGGTTTCGAGTCGGAACCCAGGTTTTTCTAGGTCATCCGGAAAAATAATTTTTAAAAAATTAATATTTTATACCGATATAAAATTTCGGATCGGTACAAAATTCTAGACCGATATGAAAGTATTGCTTAATATATCATAATATAATTTATTATATATTTTTAATTAATATATATAAGTAATATATAAACGTATGTTATTTAGTAAATACTTTTTGAAAACATGTTAATTGACTGACATTTTATCAAAACAAGTTATTCAACAAATCAATTTTAAAAAATGATTTATTTGGCAAAAAAGCCCTAATAATTTCATCTCACGTTATTTATCCAATATTATTCCAAACATGCTAATATATTATGTTATGGTGCCTTGTGACCCGACCCACCCTGAAAAATGAAGATGAGAGATTATATTTTTAAAACATTGTGAAACCCTTTATTTAATTCCATAAGCCCATTACATATTCGGCCCATGTTTTCAAATATCAAATCCAACAGTTACCGCACCCACGATGACTTGCCAAGAATGTAATATTCATATGGTTGATTACGGTGGAATTATTAAATAAAAATAAAATATAAAAATAGTTGTTAGAATTTATTGAAAGTTGCATAAATTTCAAGTTTAAAACTATAAATATTTAACTTATAAAAAATAAGTATATCTTGTTGATTCTAACAATTCCATGAATAATTTACAATTAAATCGACTACATAATAAAATCGTAAAAGCACATAAGTTACGTTTCTGAAGGAGAAAAAAATCAAATTAATGAAGAAATCAAAACGATGTTTTGTGTCAAGTGTCGGAGCAAGTCGAAGAGTCCGGCTCGAACTGACACGGGTAAATATGAAAAATTGAAGAGCCAATGTCATATAGATTGCTACAATTCAAATTGACTAACCATTTTTCATTAGACAAGCTCTCATATCTCAACATCCAATCCTATGTTTTTAAACCGGTCATTTTTATAGAACCGGAAAATATATGGTCACTAAGAACCGGTTCAAACTGTGGTTCGAACCGGTTTGAACCGTAAAAACTTTGAAAAGATTTAATTATATCATAATTTTCATAAGATTAATAAATTATTGTGTTACTTTATAATATAAATATAAGATATAATTTTATTAATATATAATAAATGAAACAAATTTATACGAATTTTGTAAGAAATAATTGATATTATTTTATATATTACGAATATAAATAAATAATTAAAATTGAAATAGAGAAAAAATATTGAAAAATATATAATAAAATAATATTTAAATATCGTATGAGTTCAAAAATAAACAATGCAAAACCATAGCAGTTCAGTTAAAATCGGACCGTGAAATACGCGGTTCACGGTCGAACCAGTTCAACCGGACGGTTTGAAAACATAGGTCCAATCAATTAGGATACCTCATATTACACTTTATTGCTTTTTTAAGCTAACCTAAGAACCAAAATACATCATAGGACAAAAACTAAAGAGGAGATTTTGCCATGTTCACATAAATATCCCATATTTTCACCTAGTACAACATTTTTTGTAGATTCTAAACTTAAGAAATTGATTCTAAATTCATCCACGTTGTTTACCCTTTTTGAGTGTTTAAAAAACGAGAAAATAACGCTTTTAGATTCCAAACTTTGATAGTTTTGTAAATTTCGTTAATATAATTTCTAATGGATATTTAATCCCTAAATTTGATAAATTTGATTATCTAAGTTTGTAACGTTTGGCAACTCAAATCCCCAAAGTAGCAAAATCGGTTCCCAAAATTTGAGTTTGGCCGATGATCTCAATTACCAAAACCACAAACATACTAAATTTTGAAGATTGATTTTGATAAAATTTACAAAGTATGAGAATCGATTTTGTCATATTGGTAATTCGTGGATCACAAATGTCATAATTGTAAAACTTCGTATACCAAAATTATCGAAATCATGAAACTATAAGACCAAATTATCAAAATCGTAAAACTTCGCATCCGAAAATGATATTTGGAGACAAGTTGCGAAACATTTTTTTTATTCCATAAAATACTAAAATTTAAATAAAAAGAATAGGGTGCAAGCCCACTAAATATCCTACTCTAGTTATATGCTATGTGGCACCGATTCGTCCGATCGACTCGATGCGACTCGACTCGACTCGACACGACACGACTCGGCAAGAGTATAAGAGTCGTATTTTCGACTTGGCTATTATTTTTAAATAAAATAATATTAAATAATGTTAAAATTTGTTGATAGTTACATAAATTATATTTTTTAAACTACAAATAGTTTATCAATTTATTATATAAGATAATTCAACTTTATAAAAAATGAATATAGTTGTTCTATTTCATGTCTCCCCAAAAACAACCATATTTCGGTCCATTATCGCTTACACGATTAATTCGCAAATTGATAGATTATATGACAAAGTCATGAATGCATATAAGTCATTTTTCTAACGAATAAAAAATATAATTAATGAAGAAATTAAAACGACGTCGTTTTGTGTCAAGTGTCAAGAGTCGTAGCGAGTCGGAGAGTCGGACACAGTCCGACAATGGTACGTGAGGAAAATTGGAGAGTCGGTGCAGCAGAGGTTATATGTCATATTATTACTATAGTCACTGAAAAATAGTATTCTATAGTTAGTTTAGCAATCCAACTGGAGAGCTTTCATTTGTGTTTCAACATAGAATGAATCGTGAATACTTAAATATCTTATTTTTTTAAAAAAAATATAACATTTGAATTATTATGTATTTGATATATTAAATCATTTTGACAATTGACTAATATATATTATAATAATTAAATCAAAGTATTTGTTAGAAAAACTAATCTAATTAGAATAGATTTATTTAAAAATCTGATACAAGTATTATATCATGAAATCATATATTTATTTATATTCAATTTTTAATTTCTAAATTAATTACCCTTATTACTGAATACTATAAATATAGATTATTATAATTTTGTGAATAAAAAATTATTAGTTTAAACTTTAAAGAAGAGATTCAATTTAACAAATTAAATAATTTGAGTGTTTAATTTGATTCAATTTAACAAATTAAAATTATCAAAATATAATAGAACATTGAACCAATGAAAATTCTGCCATTCACTTAAAATTGGTTCGAATAGAATGTTGTGGTTCATTTTTTATNGACACGATTCGGCAAGAGTATAAGAGTCGTATTTTCGACTCGGCTATTATTTTTAAATAAAATAATATTAAATAATGCTAAAATTTGTTGAAAGTTACATAAACTATATTTTTTAAACTACAAATAGTTTATCAATTTATTATATAAGATAATTCAACTTTATAAAAAATGAATATAGTTGTTCTATTTCATGTCTCCCCAAAAACAACCATATTTCGGTCCATTATCGCTTACACGATTAATTCGCAAATTGATAGATTATATGACAAAGTCATGAATGCATATAAGTCATTTTTCTAACGAATAAAAAATATAATTAATGAAGAAATTAAAACGACGTCGTTTTGTGTCAAGTGTCAAGAGTCGTAGCGAGTCGGAGAGTCGGACACAGTCCGACAATGGTACGTGAGGAAAATTGGAGAGTCGGTGCAGCAGAGGTTATATGTCATATTATTACTATAGTCACTGAAAAATAGTATTCTATAGTTAGTTTAGCAATCCAACTGGAGAGCTTTCATTTGTGTTTCAACATAGAATGAATCGTGAATACTTAAATATCTTATTTTTTTAAAAAAAATATAACATTTGAATTATTATGTATTTGATATATTAAATCATTTTGACAATTGACTAATATATATTATAATAATTAAATCAAAGTATTTGTTAGAAAACTAATCTAATTAGAATAGATTTATTTAAAAATCTGATACAAGTATTATATCATGAAATCATATATTTATTTATATTCAATTTTTAATTTCTAAATTAATTACCCTTATTACTGAATACTATAAATATAGATTATTATAATTTTGTGAATAAAAAATTATTAGTTTAAACTTTAAAGAAGAGATTCAATTTAACAAATTAAATAATTTGAGTGTTTAATTTGATTCAATTTAACAAATTAAAATAATCAAAATATAATAGAACATTGAACCAAATGAAAATTCTGCCATTCACTTAAAATTGGTTCGAATAGAATGTTGTGGTTCATTTTAGATTCTAATCAAATTATCGATTTTAAATTTATTGTTGCTGTGGAGACTAACTTATGCCGAAAGGAAGATAATTGACACATGATATTTACATGGAAAATCATAATTTCGAGGAGAAAATTTCTCAACCAATGCACTATCACAATATTTGGTTTGTTTGGTACTTAAATTAAAACTGTGGTGAGGTGCGGTGCGATGTCCAGATCGTGATTTTCTTATATTACACAAAACACAAGCTTAATTGCGATGTGATAATCGTTAAAAAATTACGATATCATCACAGCTGTTAAAACCAGCTGTGGCCTCATAATGATTTTGGAAAAGACTAATTTACCCTTAATTCTATTAATTATAATATAATTATATTTATTATTATTATATATATATAGGTATATTAGTATTTTTACGTAAATCGCGGTCATAATATCACAATTTTACCAAACATATTTAAAAATTCACGATTATCATATCTCACCACACCTCACCACACCTCACCGCATCTCACCACACCGCAATTTTAAGAAGCTATACCAAATAAACCCATAATTACTTAGAATAAAGCAAAGAGCAGCAAATGTACATATATGAAAAGTATGAGTTAAGCCAAAAAGCCGGTCTAAAAATGTCCCATTGAGTTAGAATAAATGTCAATATTTATGGTTTATTTCTCACCATTACCTCTTATCAAATCCATTAGACACATGAAATGTTGTCCATTGATGTGCAATTGACATAACGAACAACAATTTCCTTAAAACTCGTGTGTCCGTTGAATATGTCAGGACCGCTTTAAAGTCATGAGGATCGATCATACTCAAAGCAACATATAAAACCAATCAGATACATGAAACCACTTCATCACTTACAGATTGTGTACGAAATATTGTTTTGATCCACCCACTTTATTTTGGATTGGATCGAATCTTGGGTCAGACTCATTTCATAGTACCTGGTCTAATGGTCCCTTCACAACACAGTTTTAAAGATATATTTTATCCCAATTGCGAACAATTTAATTAGTTTCCTCATCGATTGTTCTTTCTCGTTATCCTCTACCCTAAACCCTATTTCTGTACATTTAACATTGCTAGTGGAAAAAGTTTTTGCCCTGGTCCAATTTCTAATTAAATTGCTTAATCAACATTGTTTCCACTAAGAACAATTTTTATATTGCTTGTATTTATCATTTTATAGTTTTAATAAGTTTAATTTCATGCTATGACCACATATAATGCATATTTAGACATCATAATAGTACTCTTGGTTAGGAATTCACATTTTACATGCTTTAAATAAATAAAAAATCAAACTTGTTAATATTTGGTTACCCACTAGCCAACTGTTAACCATTCATGAAGTCATTGGCTATGTTAAACTGACTCTTCTCCGGAGATGTCAAATTCGAGTAGGATTCTTCTCGAACATCGATTCTTCCCGGAAACTTATTGAACATGAGTCAATTTTTCATGATTTAAATTTATTATTATTTTTATATATTAATATAATTTCGTTGATGTTTGAAAAATTAATGATATATCGGTATTATTGATATATAATATAGTCCATACCAACTATTTCGGCATTTTACAAACAATAGGTAGAAAGAATAAGTAGAAGAAAGGACCTACTCGATTTTAAACATCAATTATCATCTATATTTGTGGTCTTAATTTATTATTTTGTATAATATAATTAGATGAATCCTAACTTTATTTATTGTTAATTATAAATCATCTTAAACAAACACGTCTTTTTAAAATTTATATTTTAATTAAAAAAAATTTATAATATTAGCGAGTCGAATTCTTTAACAAATTTGAATCCTCTAATCCGAATCCTCGAATCTCTGTGGCGCCGTAACGGTGTCCGTTTAACATAATTCATTGGTATATTTTACCCACTAGGCAAATCACAACATGCTTTAAATAAATTAAAAAATCATATATATTTTTCTAATTTAATTTTTTTAATCCAATAAAAATCGTCTAATATACAAATCGGTATCGTTTTTAAAACATTGATTTAAAATTGAACTATAAATTTAAAGGGACAAGTTTGAGGATATTAAATTTTGAAAGACCAAATTTATTATTATTTTTTTTAAAGGAGATTAGGTTGAATGTTGATGGCTGATTATTTTCTCAACTATTAGAGTGAAGGATGTTTGTTAGTAATTTAAATTGTTTTTTGACTTTATACTAATTAATTATTGATTTTGGTTTATACTAATCCACGTAGCAAGAGCTCATTAATGTACATTAATTATATATTTATTGAAGTTTCTAACCAAAGCTCTAGGATTAAATATTAATATTTAATAGGCATGCGGGTTTTTTATTAGACTTTATTTTGTAGATTAGGTTTTAACTTTCGGGCGACTGTGTTTTTTCAATAGTTTGGCAAATTGATGATGTTGGGTTTCTAGTTATGTTTGACATTCAGATTCGTACATTTTGATCTATGCAGATCATGTGTTTGATAAAATGCAGTAGTGACTGGATGATGATTATTATACAACTCCACATCTTTAAACTTGTATGTAAGTTAAACGTCATGTTTTAAAACCGTCCGTTGGATCGGCTTTTAGTGAACCATATATTTTTTTCGGTACAATTCAAATAGAATATTATTTTATAATATTTACAGTTCGATAATTCAAACCGATTTAAAAACATAGGTTAAAAGATTAGTTGTCAGAGTTTTAGTTTATAATATATTTATAATATTTGTTAGAGTTTTAGTTAAAAAATATCATATCACATATCTTTAGAAACTTGCAGTATTGTTTTTATTATTATATTTATAATATTTGTCAGAGTTTTAGTTTGTAATATACCAGCTATTCACTATTTATAACAATAAACTTAAATATAATAATTAATTATTAAATTAAATTTATGATGTAATATTCATTTTATTTACGAATACAATTACGTTCTATACATGTACAAAATACAAATGTTTAATACTAAATGATATACTTTCGTTATACATTCTGGTACGTCAAATAACGGATTTGGTTGTTTTTTGTAATGTCGGATATTATGATCGATTTCTAGTTTTTTTCAATCAAACCCTAAAAAACTAATTATATATTATTTTTTAAAAAATTAATAAAAAAATAAAATTTAGTATCGACCGAAATATGGATCGTAACGTTCATAACGCTCCGAATCGATATGAAATTTTTGGATCGGTATAAAAATACAAATATAAATCAATTCTAAAATCTATAAAATGAGTATAGTATTATTGAAATTTTAAAAATAAATATTTTTTTAATATGTTATTTTCAGTTATTGAATAATTAATTATTTAAATTTAAATTTAATGTTTATAAATAGTAAATCGTTGGTATATTGGAAAATAAAATCATGATATATGTTATAAATATAATAATAATAAAAATACGGTGAGTTTGTAAAGATATTTCTTGTGACATTGTTACTCTATCAATTCACACACCTTTTAATGTTTGCTCAACAAAACTTGTTAGGGACAATTATTGTTTTTATGAAGAGAATCAGTGATTTTGAAGGACAACTTCTTACCAGGATGGCAGTGTGGTTTCTGCTATAAGTTTTCTACTGACATTTATGTGAAGAATGTGAATCCAGGCTTCACATATAAATGCAGTAAAAAAACTTTACTTTTACATTGTGCAGTTAAAATCTTAGATGTTGAATTTCTAAACTTGTTACTGTCACATGAATGATTGAACCCTGCCCTCAAACCCATATCTCACTGTCCCGAGGCAATGCCCTACGACCATCCACGACCGTGGGAGCTGGGAGCCTGATAAAGAATTAAGTGGTCGAAAGTGTATTAAGTTTGTTTGGTATACGGATCCAGTACCGGTTTTTAAGACATTGCTTTAGCATGATGTTGCTTAGTTGTTTTTTTATTATTATCTCTTCAACAATCTGTTCTGTTCTGCCTTTAATTTTGGGGACTCTCCCATAGGTTGTGGGCAACCTATCAAGCTCGTTTCCCCAATGAACACTGAGCTTTTCGCCACCGACCCTATATTTTGCTTCTTAAATTCTTGGGATTTTTTGTTACATGCGATTCTATCATCAATCACAAACTTTCTCTTGGAAACACTGTTTTCTTTGTACCCTTCTATTATTGAAAAATCTTGCTTTACATCCATGAAATTCCAGGTCCTTGAAAGAGCTAATCTTGAGGAAAGCAACGTTCTTTAAACTTGATGGAGAAGAAGCCTGTCAGCAGCAGTCGGCTGGAATGGGGAGATTTGGCTTTGTACAATGAAAAACCTTCTGATAACCAAAAACAGATATGTTTTTCTTTTTCTGGATCAGGCTTCGTAAATGATCTGCCAAACTGTTCTTCCTCAAACAATCCATTCTATTCTTCAACTAAAAATCCAATGGATTGTTTAGGAAAATTGGGATCTTTGCCTTCTTACAAGAGCTGGTGGTCTAGTGACTCGAAGATTGAGAAACCCAAAACTTATGTATCTCCACTTCCTGTTTCTTCTACTCCAGTGAAAAGATCAAGGCCCTTGATTCATAATATTAAAAATCCTTGCTGTCAAGTGGAAGGATGTAATCTTGATCTCAAAACAGCTAAGGATTATCACCGCAGGCATAGAATCTGTGAGACACACTCTAAAAGCCCAAAAGTTATTGTAGCTGGGATGGAACGCCGCTTTTGTCAACAGTGCAGCAGGTAAGTTCCAAATGAATCAAGTTATTTTTCTGGTATTTTGGATTGGGTGTTTATGTGTTTTACTTGGTGGATCATTGGATTTAATAAAGAGATTATTTGCTCATGATATTTAGGGAGGTGTTTGAATACTTGTAACTTTTTTTGGTTAATCATCCAAAGGTTCCATGCATTATCTGAATTTGATGGTAAGAAAAGAAGCTGCCGAAGGCGTCTCTTTGACCACAACGCAAGGCGGCGGAGGGTGCCGGTGGATTCAGTTCAGCATCCTTCTTCAGGAGTCTCTTCTATGTTCTATGGTTCATTTTATATCTCTTGAATTTCAGTTTAGTCGTTTTGCTTTCTGTTCATGGATTCATAGGTATTTTTCATGATCAGATATCATCAAAACACAGCCAAACTTTCATATGACCGGACTCCGAAACTCTCCGTCCGGAGCAATTGATGGAAGTCTATGCTTTTCTAGTAATGAGATGCATAATTCAGTCTCCAAATTTCAAATGGATCAATGTAAGCATAATACGAAAATGCATATTCCTTTCATCTGGTAAATTTTCTTATGTGCTATGCTCGTGTTCCTTTCATCGTATTTCATCTAAACCCGACTGATGTATGTGATATTTTCTTCTTATACGACATGTTTGTGAAAGGATATCCAAATTTACGTGTTTCATGAATCATATTGTATCTAAAACCCGAATCGGTGTACATTTTATTTTTCTTCTTATGTGAACGCATATCCCGATTGACATGTTGCATCTTACTATACCCGTGAATGCATATCTTCGAATCACTCTGTTCTTTTCACAACATTGCATTCGACTGAAATTACTGCAGGTTTAAATGATTCCATACCAAATTATCGAAGAGGACCGGATCTTCTCAATGCTCCCTCTCTTCTGTCAACTAATTCATGGAGCTTGAATGATGAAGAATCCAGGACAATGAAGGGTTTTTTATACAAATATCCGGTTTATACGATGCATCATACAACTACGATCGATTCTACACAGGCCGAAAATCACAATGTTGGTGTGAACAACTACTCTTCTTATACAAGATGATCATTGGGTTGGTTGAAGACCTTTTTGGTGTGTATCAAATTTATGTATTGATAAAATCATTCATTAATTATATTATCAGAAAATAAGAATAAAGTTTGTTGATCATTCCATCACACTATCCAACTAAGACCCTCATTTTTAGTGGACTTTCACATGTGTAGAAGGATAACGGGGTAATGCTCAGATCTACATCAGATTTTGCACGTGCTAAGTGTGAAAATTCTAAAATTTTCTGAAACTATGGAGACCAAACATATTTTCTAAAAATATTAAATGTTATATACATATTTATTTTTCTACACACATTCATATAAATTTATCTTATCTAATTTATATTAACATTTTTAATAATATTAAATTTGTTAAAATATTAAAATCTACCAAAAAATAACTCATAAGTCGAAACTCGGAAAATACGAGGCAAAAAAATTATCTTTCAATATTTAAAAGGATAATAATTTATTTTAATCGAAATTGTGTATTTGACAATCGGATTTATTTTTTATTATAGAATTCTAAAATCTAAAGTATCCATTTTGAATGTTAAACTCAAACCAAATGATTAATTCTCAATTTTAAATAATAACTCCTAAGTTGTAATTTATAATTTATAATTTATAACCCTCAAGCTTGGAATTAAAAGTTAAAACCTTGCCCTCAATGCTTGTTTTCTTAAAAAAAACTTTAGAGGCATATTCACCAGAAGCACTAATTTAATTCAGAAAACCAAACAAAGCAAAATAGTTAAAAATTTATAAGCTCCATTTGAATACATAAGAAGCCAACTTTGTGTCTAGTCTAGTCTAGTCTAGTCTATGTGATGAAAATCAGGGAGAAGTGAACTAATGAACCCAAACACAAACATTCTGATCTCTTTTACCATAGCCAACCAACGGTTTCCACCTTCATTGTTCTCCCCATTCCCTTCTCCTGTATATTCACATTCTCATAAGCCACTCGTTCTAAATGCACATTCTCGACTTACTATTTCAAAGTGATTCACATTTTTCGACATATTTTTTTACTGATCGAGATACGTACCTATGCCATTTTCATTCCCTTGTGCCCCAACAACAGCTAAGTTGTCTCCTGCTCGACCAGCACCCACAGGAGGTTGACGTTGCATGCCTTGCGATAGCCATCGCAGTACCGGTGTGAGAGCACCAGTTTGATAACTGTGTTATGTTAATATGAAAGATTCAGATTAACTAAGAGCAATGGGTAACTGAAACTGCTTACAGGTAAACAATTGAAGCTAGAAAGACCAGGAGAGCAAGTCTTTGTTTGGATCCATCTTGATTGAACAAGAAAATAACTGCAGCTAATTTCAAAATGAGGAATATATCAAGGTGAACAGCAATCTGAAATCGTCTAATAATGACACGTCTTTGAGGTCCAGCCTGAAGCTGTTCTCGTGGCTGCTCCACAGTTTGTGCCTGTGCAACACCCGCCTCTCTGCTCCCTGTGGAACTAACCTGTCTGATAACATTAATATTGTCAAAATGCATTTGATGTAATTTACAAATTCAAAAAACTAGTACACAATTAATTCATATACACAAGAAGAGCAAAATTTCAGATTTTGAAGTTGTATCACAATGCAGGAAACATACGTGGGAATGTTATAGGTAAAAGGGATAAGTGTATTGGACTGGAACCCTGTCAAATGCGTAAATGGATGAATCGGAACAGCATAGAGACCAGGTCCATGATTCATCTGCTCCTGATCATTTGGTGCACCCAATAAACCAGGAACAAGAACAGGATACACGATAGGGATGAAAGGTGCACCAGTATTTGAAAATCTCAAATCACCAGATGAAACTCCCTGCAACAAAACATTATGTTGATTTATTTAAACGAAAAATCAAATTTCTGAATTCCAATAACACAGGATATTAAAAAATTACAAATTCAGCTTCCTATTGCTGAGTATCCAAAGCAAGATTCAATAGACCGACATCAANTGCTGATCGTCATCTTCTTCCCAAAGGTGACGATCGGACCCAACTCCTAGAAGTGTCGATCGACACTTTCCTCCCAAAGGTGTCCATCACTTCCTTCTTCCCAAAATTGACGATCGGACCCAACACCATTGTCCGAACAAGGTGTTGAAATAAAAACCACAACCTCTGAAGATATTCTCTAAAACTGACCTCTATATAAAAAACCTCATGATTTTCGACATGAACATTTCGGGATAAATATCAAGCATAATGGGGTTCTTGATTGTTTTGAGGATTTTGAATGATTGAATATGAGGTCGAGGGAATTGATCACATAGTCCATTTCTCTAGTAACTTTTCTAAATGAACATTATTTTCTGGCCTATTGAACAATTTTCCTGAATGTTTTCACATTTACAAGGCACATTTGTTGTTGTATTTTCTCCTCACTTCATGAAAATTGAAAACAACTGTATCTTATTACATCTTGTTCCACTTTGAAATTTGTGCATTAGAAACAAGTGATGAATAATAATACCTTTCATACTTAAATTTACTGTCAAAGTCTTGAAATCCATTTTGAGGAAACAAAAATAATAAATAATCAAGACAAATGTTCAACTTGTTACAACAGAAACCATTTGTATCCAAATGGGAATAAAAATTGACACTTTCTTAAATAGTCAAAAGTGTAAGAGATTAAAAAGAGCCAACAAATGCAACATTACCTTGTAGCATTAAGAGCTAACCATAATTCATTACTCTTAGAATAGAGAAAATGATGTATTTGGTCCTCGTAGTTTGATAATTTTAGCAAATTTAGTCCTCCAAATTTATTTTGACATTTTAAATCCTCGAATTTTGGGCATTTTGCAAAATCAGTCCTCCTATTTTGTCAAACTTTACAAAATCGGTTATCAAATTTCATATTTAGTCCTCCAACTGAAATCGAACAAAATCGGTCCCTGTAGTTTGATCGTAGTGGCAAAATTAGTCTTTGTATTATATAAAAATAAAAATGACAAATTACAAATTTCGGGGACCATATTTGTCATATACATAAAACTTGAAGAACATAATTTGCCAAATGTGATAAAATATAATGACTAATTTTGCCACACATAAAGTTAAGAGATTTAATATACTATAATTATCAAAATAGGAGAACCAAAATTGACAAAATAAGAAACTACGAGGATCAAATTTGCGCGTCGCCACTTAGAATATGATACAGCAAGTGAAGAACAATCATTTGGACTAATATTCTATTGAACTTCGAGTATTATATATTGGGCTATAAACCCAAATATTGTATTTAAATATGTTGTTGTATTAGGCTTAAATATTGTGTTGAAGTTATAATTTTTCTTAGTTTAATAAAAACAGCTGCATCCCCTGCCCTTCTTCCTCTTCAATATTCCTTGCATTTCCGTTGCGCCGGAGTCTAGTAGCCAAACAAATGACTACTGAACCATAGGTCGTCGAATCGTGGCTTAAATCTTTTGCTGAAAACTTTGAGATTTCATATTTGGGCTAGAAAAGCTTTTGCGACTCTCTTTCGGCACCATCAACTTTTCTAGAATGTCCCGAGGAGGAAACTTTGTCAGCGAGAAATGACAAAATGTTGTTTTTTCATGTCCATATCCAGTTCCATGTGAGAATTTAGATATTTAGTCAATAACTTCTCATATTCCATCAATTAAATGTTCAAACTATAAAAATATATATAACAATTTAAAAATGTAGTTTTTGACATAACGAGTTTATAATAAAATAATATTAAATAAAATTTTTAATATATACACAATTATTTAAAAATAAGAGTAAGAAAGTCATTTTATAACATCACGATCACTGCATCGCTATTTTAAAAACAATTTTTTAAAATCACAATCAGTTCAACTCACAATACAATACAATCATCTCACATCACTGCTATTTATCAAACATTGTTTCAAACGTACCCATTTGGGACGTTTGGATGGCAATTGAAAATTCTAAATTGATTATTCCTTTTAGTGATGACAATTAAAGTTATCTACCTCACTAACTATCGGATAATCGTCTCGTTTAGGGTGTATTTGAATAGGTAAATGGCTATGGATGTGTGATGGATTCTAAAATTGTTTACCCGTCTTAAACGGGGCAGATACTGATTTTACATATATATGTCCCGCTACCTTAATGGTTAGTCGCGTACAAAATTAATTGTCCGTTTAGATTTAATTATATGTATTTATAAAACTACCTTAGAAAAAAATTATAATTTAAGTTTTCTCTAGTTTTATATTTAATATTGAATAATTTTCATTACAATATGTATCTTATTTGATAAACTCATATTTTATTAAATTTGATAATATTAATTTATTATTTTTCTAATATATTAATATTTTTAAAAATATATAATAATGGTTGATATAAAAATTTAATATGTAAAATTTATTTAATTGATATTGATATTTTTTAGTTATCTTATAAAGATTATAAAAAATAATAATTTTAAAATAATTAATTTGTGTTTTGTAAGAAATATATTTAAAAAATATTATATTGATTTTTTACATTATAAATTATAAAAAATAAATAAACCAACGATTAACCATTGTTTTGACGGAATGGATAATGGACGGGTGATAAAGATGATATGGTGAAGCAGATGGTATCGCCAAATCGCCTCATATCGAACCCCGCGATCTTCCTAATTCATTTACATTTAATATTTAATATTTACTTGCAATATCATCAGATTTCACGTCAGTTGGACGTGTCCGTTAATAATTTAAGAAAAAATGTGCGTTGAATTCAAGCCCAATGTATTAAGGCCCATTAACTAATTAGAAGGAAGGAACGCAAGCTCAAGTCTTCTTCATTGCCGTAAGGCGTAAGATTCGTTTTCAATTCCTCTTCAAAACAAATAGGTGAGTTTCTTCTTCAGATGCTTTTTTCCGCTGCAGTCAAACGACCGATCCTAAGCGTTGAACAATTTTCGTCCTAATCTATTATTTTAGCTTCAATCCACGTACAGCCATCGGGTTTTCACTTTATATTTTTTTCCTATCTGTTTCTCATTTCTTTCGTTTCTATTATTTGAGATCTGTTTCCTTTCGTAAGCTCTGGAATGCTCGATTTCTCATTTTTGCGAGTTTTATCTGTGTATTGACTAATTATTTGGTGTTTCCTTTTTTCCGATGAGGTTTACTGGCAGATAGAGAAGAAACTTTTCGGGAATTGAAACCCTAATCGTTTCTCAGTTTTTTCTTTCGGTCTCGGTTTTCGGAGGAGAAGATCGAAATATATAGTTTACGAAACTTTGTAGCGTGTTTTCACGGGGTCTTGGTGTTGTATTATTAGGGCTAGTGGTTAATTCGATCAGTTTCAACTGGGATTCTCGGTGTTGGTTCTTTGCGTTACATCGGTTAGTGAAATTTCTGCTTGTGCTTCATTCTAGGAACACTTTGGAAAATTTTTAACTTGTGCAGCTCGGCTGAAATTTTACTTGTCCCGGAATCGAACTCGATCATGGGGGGAGTTTCATTTCCGGAGACCTCTCATTTGTGTATAGGGTTATGTGTTCCGTTCGCTTGAACGCTCCTTTCATTTGGCTTCTTACACGTTAGAAAGAATGAGCTTGTAGTGGGATATTGTTAGCTGCAGGATGAGCTTGAAAACTGAAAACATAAGGTCTTCTGGCAATGGTTCTGAGAAGCTCGGTGAAGCTGTTAAGTAAGTAAATATTTAAATAAAATGAGCATACTAATTTTCCATTATCATAGCTTTTCTCATGAGCGAATGTTAATTGGTCTCTTTGATGACATAGGAACCTGAAAATATTGTATACTCGAGAATTCCTTCTTTCATTAAGTGGTTTGGATGCTTGCAAGAAGTTGCCCGGTGGTTTTGATGAATCTCTTCTTTGGTAATTATTAAATCTTTCATTGATATCTGTAGATATCTCTTGTGTAGATTTCTGTCTAATTTGTGTGTACTTATCTACTTGCTTTACACTATAAGTTTGTCATATACTACAGTGAAATTGCGGATGACATGCGAAGTTTGCAAGATCGATCAAGAGCCCCTGGGATCCACCATTTTCAGGGTTTTAGAAGAAATGATCATGGATCATCACCACCTGCTTGCTGGGATTCTGCTACTCTCTCTGGTGGCAGTTATAGAAAAATTGGAACTCGTTCTTCTGTTCAGAGTGATCGAGATGTTGACTCTCAATCTGATCGGGATTCAGGTTGTTTTATGATTTCAAATTAGCACGTGATCTGAAACAAATTTTGATTTATGGTATCGTTTTAGATTAACTCTACGTGGACTATTTGGGACCTTAATATCTTGATATCCGTTTTTAAAGCATCATATAGTCTTGGCACAACACTTTCTCCTGATTTGTGTTCTGTGTTTAACTATTCATTCTAGTTTGTCATTCAATTTTTGTGTAGAATCTGGAAAACACTCCGAACAGAAGTCTCAAGGATCCTGGCATGCCGCTGAGCACGATGGTCTCCTAGGGAGTGGCTATAATTCCTTTTCAAGACTGACTGGATATGCTCCTGGCATATCTGCTCCAAAAAATAAGACAAGTGACAATTATCAGCTTAAGAAAAGCAATGAGCCATATCACCCTCCCAGGCCCTGCAAGGTTGAATAGCCTTACAAGAATCTAAACCGTTTAGGTCGCCTTCTTTTGACAAAGAGGATATCTATGGCATGTAATGCATGCTTTTCTTCTTTCAGGCAGTACCTTATTTAACAAGAGATACAGAATATAATGATGAAACTTTTGGTTCATCTGACTGTATAAGTGAGGATAGAGTAGAAGAGGAGAAGAGGAGAAGAGGTACTATTCCTACATTCTGGTTGGAGTCATTCGTTGGTTTCTTTTGGTATATCTTCATGCTTCCTGTTTTGGATGTAGCCTCTTTTGAGGAGATGAGAAAGGAGCAGCAAAAGGCTCTTCAAGAGAAGCAGATCTTAAATCTTGAGCATAAAGTTAATGATGTCCCTGACTTAGCTGTACAACATGAGAATAAAAAAATCATCCATGAAGATGAACTGCGGGTTTTAGATGCAGGCTCTACACTCAAGAATACGTCAGGGAAACATTATGTTCTCTTATCCTCAACGACAAATAGACCACTTGTTCCACCAGGTTTCAGAAACAATTTCATGGACGCAAATCCTGAATTGAAATCCAATACACAGCATGCATTACTAAAGGTATACTCATCCAATTTTCTTTTAATTCCACCAAACATATTTTCTAGTTTATTTTTTTCCTTTTCTCGTTATATTTACGTGTGTTCATGTTAACTGCTCTATGGGTGCTTAGGATTTTGGATATATTTTTTGTTTTACTGAACATGAGAACTTCAAAAAAGCTATAGTCTGAATTTTGCTATTCTACTCCTTTTTACAGAGAAATTAGTTTTATCACCAATGTGACTCATTCCAAGCCAACTATTTATTGTATAATTATTTGTAGGCTTGAGAGGAGTGTTAAGGCTCTTGTATCACATAGAGAATTGAAACAATATAAACATCGTGTGAGGTGTTGTACCCTACCTTTTAACCCATGTGAGGTTCATATTGATTTGTTTTTTCTTTTTACCTGGCATCCAAACTTAGCCGAATATTTGAATCCATTTATTTCACAATGGAAAATTTTAAACATCTACAACTTAACTGCTTGGTTTGTTTTCTTGTCACAGTTGTATGCCTCTTGTACTGTTTTATTGTGTGAAATGTAGTGTTGATGTCATATGAAAAATGTTCATTTTGATTCCTTTGGCCTCTTGTTTTTTTAAAGGGGGAAAAGTTTTCAATTGAACAAGCCACGCTGGATCCTGAAACCAGTTGTCAGTATGATTCCATTGGCCTGGAGCGATTCACAGACAAAAAATCAGAGGCAGAAAGTCATTTGCCTCATTATTCCTGTAGACACTTGGAAGACCTTGAAAGTCTTAAACTCAGTCACCAGGTAGTGAATGACAAAGCAGTTGTTAAAAGCACTAGTGGGGATTCAGCTTCGCTTTTGGAAAGAATATTTTGGGACCCTATGTCATTTCATAGGCATGGTGTTTCAAGTTCATCTGAGGTTATTGCACCTTTGTTTTGTTCATCGCATTTCTGTTTATGATATGAAAATTTCACACAGTGTTAATGATTTTTTTCACTGTTCTAATTTGCAGAATAACTCTTTTAAACCTGACAATATCACTTTGAGTCCAAGTTCTGTACACTCATCAAAGTTCTCAAAGGGATTCTTTGAGGACGGTATGATGATCTAGTTGACTTCATTGTATTATGAAAAAATTAAACTATCGTTTCTTGATTTTGCTGTTTTCACATTCTCGCAGAAGGAAGATCCGCTAATGAGGTTTCTTCCAGGAGGTCTGATGATATATTGTCTTTAATAGTCAATGGTGATAAGAGCAGATACCCAGTCTCTGATGACATCCTGTTAAACAACGATGAGCAGTCGAGGAAGCTTTTTCCCGAACATGACATTCCAGCAATACTTACATGCGAAGATGTTGAAAACTCGATCTTGACAGAGTACAATTCTCAAACTACAAGTCACCTACCAACTTCAAATCCCTGGATTATGGAGCCATCAAATGAACATGTTGATGATAATGCTTCTCTGCACTTGCTATCTCTATTGCAGAAGAACACTGAGAATAAAGAGATCAGTTTTGTGAATAAACCTGTGGTTTCTCAGGTCAATGTTGTGGCAAAGGAGAATGTTAAAAATGTTGTGAGTTCAGAGAGCGGTCTCACACTTGAAATGCT
Source organism: Utricularia reniformis (assembly GCA_009725065.1). Taxonomy (NCBI): domain Eukaryota; kingdom Viridiplantae; phylum Streptophyta; class Magnoliopsida; order Lamiales; family Lentibulariaceae; genus Utricularia; species Utricularia reniformis. The sequence goes on along the minus strand of RWGZ01001769.1, from coordinate 151,916 downwards.
ATTTGGCTCTGCTTTTATGAATGAGCTCAAATCAGTTGAAGCACCTGTCTCTGTTCAAAGGAGGTCTTCAGAAGTTCAAGCAGCAGAGCCTGCTAGAATTCATTTTTCATCTACAGATACTCACATTTCCTCTTCACAAGTTCATGACCCAAACATTGGGATTCCTAGGCTCAATGTTGCTTCTCATCATCCTGTTTTGCATCAAATGGGAATCCCAGCAAATTATGGCTCAGGCTCACACATGAATGACTTAACTAGAGTTGGCATTGGCTCCTTTCATCAAGAAAATATCTCACACATTCCTTTCCCACCTCAACAACGCAATCTCGGCCACATTCTACCATCTACACCAGGTTAACAAGCTTTACATACTGCCTTCCCATTATATTGCTTATTCATATCTTCTACGCAGGGTTCGGTAACAGTCCTCCGGCAGCTTTTCAGAGACTAGTTGAAATGGAAAAAAGTGCGCAATTTAAGCAGGCTCAGCAATTTGCTTCAGGCCGTAGCCATTGATGATTCTTGCTGGAACTAGTTACATACACTAACACCACATATAATGTAAGTCCTTTTGTTACATCACTTTGTGACTTGGATTTAACGGGGTGGTGTCTTTGTAGTAAGTACTCTCTTTGTTTTACATTGCTTTCCCCTTTGTTTCAGTAAAATAGAATTACAATCAAAAGCAGATCCCTTTTTAAAACCCTTAATTCTATCAATACAACGCATTTAGTGTTTCCCATGCTACCGAATGATTATTCATTTTCATTTACATTTAATATTTATAAATATTTAATTGGAATATCTTCAGATTTTACGTCAGTTGGACCTGTCCGTTTATAATTTAAGCCCAATATATTAAGGCCCATTAACTAATTAGAAGGAGGAACACAATCTCAAGTATTCTTCATTGCCGTCAGATTCGTTTTCTATTTCTATTCAAAAGAAATAGGTAGGTTTCTTTTTCAGATGCTTTTTTCCGCTGCAGTCAAACGACCCGATCCTAGGCGTTGAAGAATTTGCGTCCCAATCTATTCTTGTAGCTTCAATCCAACCTAGTAGGTACAGCCATCGGGTTTTCATTTTTCATTTTTTTCCTATCTGTTTCTCATTTCTATTATTTGAGATCTGTTGCCTGCGTAAGCTCTGGAATTCTCGATTTCTCTTTTTTTGCCCGTTTTATCTGTGTATTGACGAATTATTTAGTGTTTTCTACACTTGACAGGCGTTATGTTGGGGGTGTTGAGGCGGAAAGCTGCTTCCACTGCATTGCCTTGTGCGGTAATTTTTATTTTTGGAAAAATGATACCGTTTATTATGCTCAATGCTCCATAAATTTGGCACGGGGTTTGTGTGACGAAATGATTGGTCTGTGAAAGATCAAAACCGTTCGGTTGGGAACTCAATTATGTTTTTATTAGGTTTATGGAAAATCATTGCATAAGCTAATGCCTGCTGTTTATCTGGATCGTACATGCTTGCTTGCTACTGGAGAGGTAATTCTAGTTGTTGTTTGTTTTGTCTAGCTGCAGGATCTTGTCAATTTTTTGATGCAAGTGTGAACTTATTCATGTTTTCTGCTTTTATTCCTTATCCCTGTAAGTGTCGGGATTGGATGTTTAAATATTTTTTACAGATTAAGTGATAACTGTTATTTGGTTTTACCTGGCTGTTGTTGTTGGCTTGGAAACTATATCTTTACTTCTGCATGATTGCTATCTTACTTGTTTTATATTTTTGTCAGGTCGTACAATCCTGTCACTTGTATTTCACTGGTACTAATTTTTTCTTTCATGTTCTTACCAAACTGCAATTTGTGATGGATACATTGCTGACATTCTTTCTTCTGTATTTCTTCCTTTTTAAGCAAGTCGCGGCATCACTTCATTGCCTAACAGGTATTTTTTGTTTAGAACCAATTTTTTTTGCCTTTTCATGTGGCTATTTGGTAATTGTATTTTTTATGTGTGTTAATTTCATGAAAAATAAATCTCAAAACAAGATTTGGTAGGTTTTGTAGTGGTATTCTTCATTTAAAAACAATAGTAGACCAAATTAAGTGAAATAATATACTGGCATAATGAAATTGATATTTATATCTTTATTCCATATCCTGTCCATGCTTGACTGTTTCCTAAGATGATTGCTGTGAAACTTGATGATGTATTGCAGCTAACTTAAATTAATGCATTTTTTCCTTTATTTCAAATTTAGTGTACCAGATTGGTTGCCTTCATTATTACTTCCAGTGATATTATTTGCAACTAATAGGTTTCCATCTGACATTTAATTCACATTTTGTATCATTTTCAGGGCGCTTTGGGCCAGTCTCTCTCGAAATGTGATCCATATGTCGAGAATGACATTCAGTTCTGCCAGTGGTATGTTTTTATCTAGATTTTTTTTATATTTTTTTGTTTTTACATCGTATTGCTTATTAAAAATTGGGAATAAACAGTCTTGTAATGATCTCTCCTTTAAATTTGTGCTTCTCATACTGAATCTTAAGCAGATGGTGAAATTATTGAAGCTGTTGTCCCTTATATGGGTGAATCCATTACTGATGGAACATTAGCGGCATTCTTGAAAAGTATGCTTTTCAACTATTCCCTATCATTTATATCTGATTTATCATTTCCAAAGGTGCTTATTGCTTTTTTCCCTGCTTGTTGGCCTGAGCAGAACCTGGAGATAGAGTTGAGGTGGATGAGGCGATTGCGCAGGTTGAAACAGATAAGGTACGAATTTTGCTGGCATGTGCTTGATGTGATTGATGATAAGAGAATTTTATGTTGCAAACAGAATTGTACTTCAACAGTCGGCTAATTTTTGTTTGCATTGCCAGGTTACTATTGATGTCAATAGTCCTGAAGCAGGTGTCATCCAGGAGGTAGACCACCGTATTTGGGGAATACAACGCATTTTGCATACTTACATTTTCCAGTATGGAGAGCTGACTGTTCGTTTTATTTTTTCCTCTTTCTATTAAATATCCATAGTTGATTGCCAAGGAGGGGGATACAGTGCAACCTGGCACCAAGGTTGCTATCATATCAAAATCCGGTGAAGGTGCGACTCATGTTGCGCCGTCTGATGACAAGCCTTCTGAAAAGGCTCAAAAGCCATCAGCACCTGCTGAAGAGAAAAAGGAGAAACCCATCAAAGTTGAAGCCACTCCTGTTGTTGAAAAGCCTAAGAAAAGTGACCCTCCCCCGAAGCCTGCAGCCCAAGAACCTCAACTTCCTCCTAAAGATAGGGAAAGACGTGTAAGTCCAAAATATATGTCTATCCTTAGGTGTCATGAGCTATTGTATAACGATGTATTTTAAGCCTATTGATCTATCCTTGAAACAGGTGCCAATGACAAGGCTTAGGAAACGAGTTGCAACTCGGTTGAAAGATTCACAGAACACATTCGCATTGTTGACAACATTCAACGAAGTTGACATGTAAGCTTTTACAGTGATTTTTGGTAGTGGACTCTTAAGTTTAGGATTTTTTTCAATCCATATACGATTTTGTATGCATGATGGCTGACAATTTCCAGTTAGATACCAATTGCTGTTTCCATTTATATAAAATCGCCCACATCTTACTTTATTGGTACAGGACTAATTTAATGAAACTCCGATCCGACTACAAGGATGCATTTGTCGAGAAACATGGAGTTAAACTGGGTCTGATGTCTGGATTTGTGAAAGTACGCTCACATCTTTCTTTAGTCTTTGCTACTCTTAGTTGTTTGTATTTTCTGAAAATTATTTTTTGTTTCAGGCTGCTATCAGCGCTTTACAGAAACAGCCAATAGTGAATTCTGTTATCGATGGTGATGATATAATTTACAGAGACTACGTAGATATTAGCATAGCTGTTGGTACTCCCAAGGCAAGATTAGTTTTTATTACATTACACCAATGTTTTCATACTGGTCCGAAATTCCGTTCCTGGCCGGTACCATATTTATTTTTTATTTTTTATTTTTTTGGCCTGATGAGAAAAAACTCGGGTTCCGACCTAAAAATCCGGTACCGGGTGGGCCCGTCAATATACCAGTGCCACCCGGTTTTTGTGGTACCAGCCGGTGTCTAGTTGTCAATATGTTGAATGAAAACATTGCATTCGACATGTTGTCAAGCACAAAGTTCATATTTTGTTTCCCTATACCTTATTCATAACGGCTTGTGTTATTTTCAGGGTCTTGTTGTACCAGTTCTTCGCAATGCTGAGAACATGAATTTTGCTGAGGTTGAAAAGGGGATCAACAGTCTTGCTAAGAAAGCGAATGATGGTACCATATCCATAGATGATATGGCTGGAGGAACATTCACTATATCAAACGGTGGCGTCTATGGAAGTCTACTGAGTACTCCCATCATTAATCCGCCTCAGGTTTTCTACTCCACAGGATTCTTTTGTTATTTAATCGAGGTTCCTTTTCACTGATTCATTGTTTGAACTGTAGTCTGCCATCTTGGGAATGCACTCCATAGTGAACCGTCCAATGGTTGTTGCGGGTAACATAGTTGCTAGACCGATGATGTACATTGCACTTACGTACGATCATCGGCTTATTGATGGAAGAGAAGCTGTATTCTTCTTGAGAAGAATCAAAGATGTAGTAGAAGATCCTCGCAGACTGCTCTTGGATGTGTAACAATCCCAAATTTGTGAGCTCAACCCATACAGGTTTTAATGGTTAAGAATAATTTTGCGGACTTGGTTACTCTATATTGATCTGAGTTTTTTGTGGAAAACAAAGAATTATGTGGACTATTTGATTTTAATCTGTTTACTGGATGCTGCATTCCCGTTATATGAAATGCTGCTTTTAAAAAGTGTTATCAGTTATGTTGTGTCTGCTTGAGCATTTATTTTGATTCGCTTTGAGATTCAATTTCTTATAGCGATGGAACCCAAACTCATGTTATTGGAAACTACGAATAAAAAAAAGATACGCATGAGAAAGAGATTCTCATAACAAGTTTCTATGACTGCTCATGAGAAGAATACAAAAAAGTGAAAAACATATGAACCCATGACTTTGTTTCCTTCAGTTTCTTATTTCCATCGTAGATCGATTGGTCTGTCACCCCAGCGGTCTTCTATTAATTGTCTTCATCTCACTCTCGAAATAGGCTCTTGTCATCTTTGGTAGGTCGACTTGATCGATCGACACCAAAACTAATCGTAATCTAATTGTATCTTATCGTTACCAATGATGATCATCATTGAATATATGATCTCCATATTTAACAATCTCCCACTTGGAGATCANCAAATATGTCACACGATGGGATGTTAGTTCAACAGAATTTACAAAAGGCCGTGCAAAATTGTACTGTTCCTGTGAGTTCTTCACAAGTTCAGAAAGGTATTTCATTTTATTTTATTCCCTTTACAGTTATTGATCAAGAAATTTCATTTTAATGCAACACGAATAGAAGGAAGCAGATTTGATGCCATCATTCTATTTATGGTTTTATTGCTTAGTTATTTTTTTCTACTTGCAGGAAAATTAGTTAATTATAAAAATTTGCTCCAACGATTTGCACTAAAGAAGTCAATTTCTCTACCTTTATACGAGACAAATACTGAAGGTCCAGGGCATGTGCTACGATTCAAATCAAGGGTTTCTGTTGATGGACGACCGTATGAGACACCAGAGTCATTCAAGACACTAAAGGAAGCTGAACAAGCAGTAGCCAAAGTTGCGTGTGAGGCGTTGTCATTAAATGATGATCAAGGGGTATGAAACTAACATAGTTATGATATTATTGTTCATTGATTCTCTGTTTAATAATATTTTTCTGGATTTGACTATGGAAGGATGATGTTTCATACAAAAATCTTCTTCAAGAACTAGCGATGAGAAAAGGATTAGACCGGCCGGTATACAAAACAGCCACATTTGGATTGTCACACAAGCCTTCATTTTCATCCACAGTTGAGTTAGGCACACTCGCTTTTAAAGGTGGAGAAGCTAAAACTAAGAAACAGGCTGAGATGTATGCTGCCAAAGTTGCTTACGAGGCACTCAATGATGGTAATTCACCAATTTGATTAATTGATTAATTATTTTTTGTTAAGTTTCTTGATCTATGAATTAAAGAGAAAATTACGGTATTGACCCCAATGTTTAAAATAATATAAAGACAATGCCCCCAAAGTTTGTAAATCTTAGGTAGAAGGCGAAGAATGCCCTTTAATTTTCAAAACCGTTTAAGAATGACCCTCGAGTGAATAGTAATAGTTTTTATCTTTTTCGTATAAATGGTTTTGATTATTTATGCGTTATTTTTAAAATTTTCAAATTTTGGAGACATTGTCATTACACTTTTTCAGGTTAATGAGTTAAATACAAAATAAAGAGACGTTTAAAATATTAACGATTATAAGGGTCAAATATAAACTATTTTGGAAGTTCGCCATGCAATTCTTAAACTTTGAGGGCAAGGTGTTACAACATTTAAAAGTTGGAGGGCCAACAACGCACATTATATTAACTTTGGGTGCTTTGTATACAATTTACAAACTTTGGGAGTACCGCATTACACTATTATAAAGTTTGGGGGTTAATGATACATCACTCCTGGATTAAGTTTCATGTTTATAGTGTACTAATTTTTTGAGAAATGTTTAGTCATCAAGCTATTATAAGTGCTTCTTATATGTTCCAAGAGTTTTATTCTACGCTGTTAAAGTTTGATTGATTTTGTGCCGAACAGAACCATTATTATAGTAGTTCTTGAATATTTTATAAGTATAAGTGTGAATATTTGTAGGAATCCGTATATTTTGATTCGATGTTAAATTTCATGGTTTTTGGGCTGTAAACTGTCATGGCAGGCTCCCAGCCTGCAAATTCCTCAAGATTGCCCTCTGATCAATCTGTTATTGATGATAAAGGAACACAAAATATTGAAGCGAAGCCATCAACTACAAAGCAAAGAGATGTTCTACATGAAGGTACTTTTGGCTAATGTTCTAATTTCATGGTTTTTGGGCTGTAAACTCATTTTTGGTTCGAATTCTCGGTTCATAAAAAACATGCATTTGTTTCCGTTTAGTCGTTTTTAATGATTGAGTAGATTGTTAGGCATGAAATTTGATTGTCATAAGAAGTAATGTGATACTACAGACGCACAGTTAGAGTTGAAAAGAGTGAAGACTTCAACTGAACATGCAAATGTGAATCCAACTCCATCACGTGTAACTGATAATCCGGTTCACCGTGAAGCGGAGAATGTAAAATCCGATGGCCCTGTAGTTGTGCTACCAATAGGCACAAGCTCGGTTTCTCGAACAGTAGTTGTTCCACGAAAAACTACTTTGGTGATACCTGATGGTTCATCTGCATCAATTTTGCCCATCAGTGATGACGAGTGGGTTGCTTATAAGGTCAAGGTGAATCAACAAGATCCGGGTACGGCTGCTTAATCTTTATCGAGATAATGAAACTGCTATTTCGTTTGTGATGATAATATATTGTGGTGTTGTATTTTATGTACAACAGAATACATGAAATCCCTTGTTCTATTATATGTACATTGAGATGGGAATGAATATCTCTGCTTCCATTCACCTTTTTTCTACTATTTTATATGCTAATGAAAACTATTTGAATTGCTGAAACTATCAAGTAAAGGATGCTTTGAAATAATCTCACATATTTTTCATCTAAAACTAATATCCATTAAAGACAAGTATAAACGAACTAAATTTACCCTAAATGTTTTTTATGGTTCGAAATTGATAAGGTTAAGTTGTGTTCAAAAATTTAAATTATTATGGTTCGAGAGTCGGGTTTGACTCGAGTTCGAATTTAATGATTGAATTAATTAAAAATTACATGTATTTTACAACTCAGTTTGGTTCATTTTCGGACTCCATTCATTTAGTCTCCTATTATAAAATGTTAACATACGAAATGATCATTTTAATCCATCATTCCCATTACACTTCATACTATAGTTTTAATTTTTTTTATTTTAGGACCAAAATCAAGTGTTTTATCTAACTTTATAATTGAAATCACTGTAAGAAAAACCCTCCAAAAGAAAAATCATACACTCCTTAGTCATACCATTCGTTTGTGGATCAAATATTTGAAATTAGAGACTAAAAAGTACCCACAAATTATTCATTTGGTTCACAGGGACTTGAGTACACAATAATGAACCTACGGGACTTACTCATTTACAAAACACTAGAAATCAAACCTTATTAAATCCCTGTGTCTTTTAGGACCAAACTAAGACTGGTTCCTTACAATCCTCACATTGCTGTAGAACCTTTTGAGGTCTTTAATAGCCTTCTCCTCAATCTGTATCGAACGAATCGAGGATGGAGCATCCGTTTCTGGTTTGAACCAACGGTTAATCCCACTACTCTCCGATGGTGATCCAACTCCAGACATCACTGAGAAACCTGTAGTTCTTGTTTTGGGGCTGTGTGAAATACTCTGCTGCTGCTGCTGCATATATTTTCCCTGTAAAATACAATCTTCATAAGCAACACATATATATTGTGAGTTTCACAGCAAAAAAATGATATACTTGTTGCAATTGTATGTCTCTGAGCGAAGGACGGGAAAGACACGGAGGTGATGTGGAGGCAGCCCAAGGGGATGTGCATTTATCTCCATCGGAAGCTGGTGTTTTCGGAGTACAAGTCACAGGTATGGGAGAAGACGAAGGTGAAACTGAGTGCAACAAGAGTTTTGAACTGGTTTTAAGCTCAGAGATGCCATCTTCTTTCTTTCTAGTGAGGTTAGTTTTCTCTTGACTCTTACTCTGCTCATCTTGTATAATACGAAGAGAAGTCGATAGATGAAGGCTCTTTGCACCACCCCAAGCTGGGCCAGTTTCGGTTTTTATCACAACCGGAGATGGAGGAGGTGGGGGATCAGCTGTCTCTGGAATGTTATCAAGAGCACCACTCAAAAACATAGACAGCCCACCTTTCCTGCCTTTCTTCTTCGTTGTTGTAATCTTGCTCTGGATATTGTCTCCGTGTGGCTTCTTGCTGAATACTAGAGGGATACTTAGTTCTTCAGTTCCCATAGAAGCAGTTTTTTCTCCTTTCTCCTGCAAAAGTTCGAATATGAAGCATATTGCGACAAGAACGACGTGTATGTAATCAGCAAGGTACGGTAGCATATTCAAAACAATAAAAAGGGCAATGCAATTTTCACCTTGTCATTGTCATGATCAACATTAGAATCAGGGAAGCTATTTCCAATGCTTATGCCAATGGATGCAAAATCATGGGACTCGGATTCTTCCTGTGCATACTTCTTTTTGCTTTCTAGATAGACCTCTTTTACTACATTTTTCCTCTGAGGCAGATGATGGCTTTGGTTGCATGATATTGACGGGTGCACCGAGCTCGGACAGGCTATTTTCGAGTTCCGATCGCTTTCGGAGTTTTGCAATCTGTTGGCTATCAAGATGATGGCCCTTGGACTGTTTTTCCTCAAGAAGCTCAATCTGCTGCAGCTTTTTCCTCAAAGCCTTTATTTGTTTGTCGACAGTATCAACCGCAGAATTTTCGGATTGTAGAAAGCCATCTACCCTCTCTATGTTTTCAAAAATTGGCCTCTTGGCACCATCTCCACGAGCCCTAGGATACTCACCGTCAAAATCCTCTTCTTCACTGTTAATTATTGCCGGGAAAGTAGCCGTGGGGGTTGGAAGCTGTCGGTAACTCCATGGCTCCGATGACTTCAAATCCAATGATTTCTCGAGATCCACTAAAACATCTAATGAAGTGCTACAAAAGGAGGGCGTCGATACCGCAAGAATGAAGTCTAGGTTACGGATCACCATCTCCTGCAAAAGCCAAATGTGAATTACAAGAAAATAGTTGAAACAGAAAGGGGAATGTGAATAAACAAACCTCACAATGTTTCCGGAGATCATCTGCTCCAAGAGACTGCGATTTCCATTAGCTGAATGGCATTTCGAGGCTCAACAATGTGCTGAGCAGCCACTTTCTCACAGAGAAATTTTAGGCTTGGTGCAGTTTGTTTATCAGGAAGATTTGTAGAACCATGAATTGCAATGCTTACAGTATTATCACTCTGCAAACCGAGGGTCTCGGGATCCCCCTCATCAAACATGAAACCTTCATCCAATTCATCCAATCTCTCAGCGACCATCGGATTCCAAAAAGTTTTAGCAGCACCAGGAACATATACAGGATGATAAAGTGAACTGATTACTAAGAGATGTGTCTCTCCAACCGAAACCGAAGTCGCCTTTTTCACACCATGCAACCTTGTAAGTATAGGTGGATCTTCCTTGCATGTCTTAGCATCACACATATAAACATCACCACATATGGTTACTGCAGCTGTCCAAAATTTCCCAGCAGAAACGCTAACTATGGTTTTTCCGCATAGTGAATATAACTGTGGAAAATAAATTCAACCCTTTGTTCATGGCATGGGATAAAGAAAAACCCAGAAAAGTAAAGAAAACCTGACGACAATGAAGTTCAGGGTCTGGAGAAGCCCAGTAGAACAATGATCCGTCTTCAGTTAAAGCCATACTGTGCATCACACCAGCAGCTACTGCAATCACATGAAGACGCTCCTTGCGGTGGAATTTTAGCATTGCGCTTCCAGCCTTTTTTAGATTCCTAGAAACGACAACACGCCTTGGACAAACAAGCCGATGGCCCCATGTGAAAACCTGTCATTTGTTACAGTAGATTTGCAGCTCGCCCCTTATAAATACAGCAATTCCACGAGAAAGAGAAAAGACTGATCTTTCTTGGGTGTTACATGTACTATTTACGAATGGACAAATATAAAGGTGGAGAATGTTAACGTAGATGATACAATGTCGATTAGACTGATTTTTATTGGACTCTTTGTTGGACCTGCCCTTATGTAAATGGGCCCTCGCAGTTGGACCTTGATTTCGGGCCGCCCAAATGTTCACAATTGCCGTGCGATCCACATGTATAAATATCGGGATTCTGCCGTAGTATAAATATCGGGGTTTTTCGTTACAGACAACGCTTTGTCTTTTGTGCCGACTTTTTGAATCCCATAGCGATGTTCTTGCTCTTTCGCGATACTCTAGCGCTGTTCTTGCTGGTTCTTTTTGCGATATTGTTTGCGTTGTTCTTGCCTTTGTTGTTGCGTTGTTCTTGCGACACTGACTGTTTCTTGCGCTGAGAATCGGCATTCTTGACGACCTTGAAACCCTAATGTTCTTGTGCGAACTCTTAGAGTTTATGGTTCACCTGTTGAACTTGGAGCTTAAGTTGTTCTTGAGACTGTAAAATCACGAGGCTCAAACGTTTTGTTTGAACCTGTGAATCAACGGTTGTAAACGTGACGGTAAATCTGAGATAACTTTTTAATAACGTCAACTGATTTATCTTTGAAGTTTCAGGTTGTTCAACACTTGACGCGTGCAAGATCTGAGACTGTGTGCTCAGATATGAGGATAAGAAACTAGATCTGTGAGATCTGTTTGGTTATTGAATTCTAAAGACTGTAAACAATTGTATTCACAACTGTTGACGGTAAACAACAGTTAACCGAAGGTTAACTGTATATTGCTTGCTATTGTTGTGGTCACTGNAAAAATCTTGAACATTGAAAAGTACACAGAGATTCAATGAACATAAACTTACATGATAAGTATAAACTGGAAAAACTCAAAAAACCCAAAAAAAAAGGCCGAAATTCCCCATTCAAGTAGTTCTCGCTAAGAACAGTACCAGTCAAAACTCATTAATGAAAATTAACATGGATAAATGAGTTGCATTTGACATTTAATCCCCAAACAAACACACAAGAAACGCTTACTTCAAACTCACGACAAATAAATAAAACAAAATGCAGGAACAATTAAAACTTCAAAATCAAAACTCAAGATCTACAATTCAGTCTAAACACAAACAATACACCTCAACCCTAGTCCATTAACTCTCCACTTCACAAGAATCACGGCGACCAAGTATTTTTTTTAAAAAAATAAAAAGCTCTCCAAATCAAATGAGATACAATAGATCCTTACGGAGGTGTGATCGCCATAAAACAAGCTACCAAATTGAACTCCAAGAGAATAGGAAGAGGACCGGAGCGAATATACCCCCAAAGAAAACCCAATGCACAACGACTAACGAGAACCAGAGAAAAGAGCTTCCGATGGTAGAAAGTTTGAAACAGTTTGAGGGTATTTTAGTAAATGCTAATTTTATCCCACCGAATATGCCCTAGGAATTGACGACCCACCGAATATGCCCTAGGAATTGACGAAATGTGGGGCGATAGACGTGCAATCCCCTCCGAGGACAGGTTTCTTACCCATATGCTGCCACGTAGGATAATACAAATTCTTTTTAAAATGTTATTTTTTTCTGAACTGAAATATTTGAGACTACCAAATAATTTTGATTTATTTTTAATATTTAAAATATTCAAAAAACTGAGAGTTTGACAAGAATGTGGATTTATTTATTGAATCCACATGTAATTATGTGGTCGCAGTAAAGCCTGGGACAATGCCATTAAGTTATCTCCAACCATGTTCGTTTGAAAACTTCATTCTCTCCCTCCAATCAGATTTCTTTCTGTACACATATCATTCTTTATTTTTATAAATATTTTTCCTCTCATCCCTACAACAATGTCCGGATATTTATATTTTTTAACTTATATTTTTTATATTATTGTTTTTATGTAGATAATAATTATTTGTAACGATATTCTTATTATATAAATCACCATTTATAAGTTAAATTAATAGTTGTGTTTTTTACTAGTATGAAATATTTTTGAATTTTAGTTAATTTGTTATTTCATTTTCTAAACTAAAAGTGTAACAAATTATTAAAAATCGAATAAACAATCGGCTCAAATCACTAATTTGATGATCGAAAGCAAATAAAACCGATGGCTTATTTATCATATTTTGGTTAAAAAAAATCACAATTAAAAATCGGCTAATCGAGCTATTTAAAATTGATAGATATATAAATCAACTATTATTCAACATTTAATATCAAACAATTACGATATTATCAATAAATGTTAATATTAACAATTATAAATATTATTATAATCATTTATAATTTTTAAATTAATTAATTTTTTATTTTAAATTAAAGAGGATGAGGAAAGAGAAGGAAACTCTCTCTCCTCATAATTGCTACGAAAAAAATATGTAAATGATAATAAACAAATTGATAGATTAATATCCCATTAGAGAAAGCCCAAGATTGAGGATAACCTTAGGGGTGTGAGTCTTAAGCCAAAACAAATAGACTTATATATTATTTTATAATTTTGGCACAATAAGCTTGGATGTTGTGTGATATTGAATTAGATAAATTGAAATTCGATTTTTTTTATTAAGTTTGATTTTAGTAAATTCGATTTTGTGTTGATAAGAATAGTTCGAATATTATATATATAACAGATAATATATTACTAAATTGTGCATGTTCGATTTTACATATTACTGTTATTATTGTTAATTTGTACATTAATGTACTTTTTAATATATAATTTATCTCGACAGTTCTACTCTTTCATTTGTTCTTTTAAAATCTTTATTTTCATTCTATTTACTCTAGTTGTATATTACTCTTTTTTTCGTTCCATTTTTTTAAATCTTTATTTTTATTACAACATAGGTATACTCAGTAGTAAAATATCTTTTATTAAATCGAAAATTGTGAATAATTTAGCCAATATAAATTATAATAAAATGGTCGATAGAGACCAAAATAATAAATCTTTTTACATTACCATTCATTCATATATGAATTTTTTAAAACCATTTTAATATTTTTTGGACAAACTAACTGCAAGTCTTTACTTTTCCATAATTAGTTCATAAAAATCGACAAAGGGAATGCACAAATATATTTCATAATACTATATGGTGTTAGAACTAATGACTGATTTTAAATATGATGAGTAAAACCTAAACAATTGAGATTTAAGAGGAGAAAACCACACTTTAACAGATTTGATTAAATCAATTTGAGAATCTTCACTCACTCAATATCATTTTCATAAGCATTGTGAACGGATCATAACTTTCAACATAGTAATGTGTTTTGATAAAATTGATTGGATTTATAGGGATAATCCAATCCCGAAATATGGATTATATATTGTAAATCTACCTCCAATCCGAATCTAAGAATTACGATTCAAATAGGTGAACTTATTGAATTACTCGATTTATCCGCTCAATTGACACCAATAGGAAATAACACTTACCTTATTGTATAGGACCAAAAATGAAGAATCCATGACCAGCGCCCAGAGAAGCATCTACATGACAAGGGTTCCTAAAGAACAAGTAAAGTCTATGTACACGAGAAGATTCATTCATAAAAACCTCGTTCCCTTTCGAAGAAAACAAAGGCACATGCATACAGAGTTCAAGCAAATAATGAATTGAACAAACAGTAAGCAGTCTCAAGAATGGGAGCAAGTATATGTTGCAAGCACAAGTTTTCCAAAATGGATAAAGCAACTCTCTATAGCGAAAAATGGACAAAGTCGAACCGAACCAACTTATCACCAGATGAAAATTAAAGATATTGCACGATTCTGATACCTTGACTCATGTAGCAATAAGAGGATCCTGCATGTCAATACAAGAAAGGAAATCATGACATTGGCAGAAAAGCTTTTATCCAATGTTTAATATAAATTAAGACGATGCCAAATGTTCCAATGAACCCTTTTTATTGATTAGGTAGGGGATGTCCCCATGATAAAATGTTGAGTGTCGAGGGCTCGAATTTGAAGGAGGGTGCCGTGTTCATGCATGCTTCTTCCAAAAAAAGATGAAGGTGATCATGTAACTATGATTAGGTTTGTACCTTCGATGTTAAATTGGATCGAGCCAAATTCCATCGCTGTTTAGTTTTTGTGGTAGCCACCTGCCCAGCTTTTGCCATTTTGTTGAAAGCGCCATTTAACCAAGATGTTCCAGTTGTGACATATCTAATAAAGATCAAAACACATTGTTAATGGCAAAATGAAGGGAAATGTAGAATATTGAAGAAAACTTAATGTTGCATACCTACTGGATTTAACAGCTGAACCAGTGTCATTTAATTTCCTTTCAGCAGCAAAAATAGCAGACATAGTTTTATCAGAAACTTGATATTTTTGGTCGACAGATTTCACTTGCTCATTTACAGCAGAAATTCCGATTGTAATTTTCTCAGTGAGTCCGACTCTTTTGTCAAATGATACGACCTTGGCAGATGCATTCGCCGTCAACCTATGCTTTTCATCAAATGCTTTGGCTTTGTTGACAGCATCTTGTCTGATAGCAGATCCCTTTGCAATCATATTCGTGACAACATCTTGTGCCTTGCTGACATAAACTTTCCCATTATTTGGACTAGCTTGTATCTGTCCGCAAACAAAGAAAAGATAACTAAAATCATTCAAAGGATATACAGAACAACTTTTAATTTCTAGCTAAATCATGGAAATTGAATTTACCTCGGAATCTGAAGAGCTATTTTCCTGAGAAAAGCTTACAGCATTTTCAGCCATCCTCACATCCTGAAATAAAGAAATCAATATAAAAAAACCCCATTTAAAGAAGAATACAGATAAGCTGAGAGCACAATTACATTAATCTCAGGTTGTGGTACGTAGTCATTTGCAGGACTTATGATAACTACCTGGTCAACAATGGTTGCACCCTGCAGATACAACGGTCACACACGAAACTATAATATAAACAAAAGAAGCATTTATCATTGCTATAACTCATAAATAAACAAAAGCTTAACAGCTTCTATTTGAATTGCCATTTTAGGAAGGATGCGAGATGAGAAAGATCAAGTAAGATACCGATAAAAGCAAGGCGATTTCAAGCGCCTTTGGATCTTTAAAGGTAACAAAGGCGGTTCGTAACTGTCCAGGCTCTCGGCTAACATCAATAAATACAAATTGAAATCATAAAGGCACGAAAATAACCACCTCAAAAAAATAAAACAAGATCCATCCAAATTAGCAACTAAAGAAGCTCACCTCCGGAACTCAACGCGTTCAATTTCACCAGAAAACGAGAAAAACTCATGAACCTCTCTCTCCGTCGCCAGATCCGAAAGCCGTTTCACTTCAATTGTACTCGTCTGCAGACCAGTATAATAACCAGCTATAAAAACTCAAAATAAAATATAAAACCACATGAATCAATCAAAACCTGCATTACGAAACAAACTCCGCAGAAATTCTTTCAAAATCGTACAGCAAAAATCGTAGCTGTACTCCCTACGTATTCCACAAAATCACGCTGGCTTGTAGTGGAAAACGCCGCCTAAGCAGGAGAATGCCAAAGGCCAGTGGTGATAAGCTGAATATGCCAATATTTATCTGCACCAGCCACCAAAACTCAACAGGTCTCAATTTTTTACGTATAAATGAATATCCTTGAGGGATAGCGAATGACTGTCATCTATAAATTCAATCATTCCATGCCTTTTCCATTAAATTAATTAAAAATTATTTATTTTCTATGTATTAATAATGTAATTATGTTATAATTTTATTATTTCAGCGATATAGATATGATATGTAGTGTATTAGATCCATCACGTATACAGTATACACATTTTAAAACATTATCGAATTTTTAAATCGGTTTTAGTAATTTAATGAATACTGAATTTAATATTGTATTTAATTTCAAAGAATATTTTTTATATTTAATGATATAATTAAATGTAGTATTTTGATAACAAATTTATTGATTTATTGAGTATTCAATTTTCCAAACTCCTCAACAGACCAGCCGTTGTGTGTTTTCACTTCACCACTGCTGCCGTCCTCTGCGATTTCCGGCACAGAAGCATTTATTAGAAGAATTGGTCAGTGCTAGTTATCTATAAGAGGTGAATAATTTCTTTCTATTCATATATTTTCTTTATCTTCTTGTCTGTTCAAATCAATTCTCAATTTTTAGTGGGCCTGGCTTCGGCGATGGAAGATTCAAATTTGAGTGCTGTGCGTTCGGTTGTGTTCAAGGAATCTGATTGCTTAGATGGAGTTTCTGCAAAAATTGAGGGATACGATTTCAATAAGGGAGTGAATTATTCTGAACTTTTCAAGTCATTTGCGCTCACTGGGTTCCAAGCCTCCAATCTTGGCGACGCTATTCAGATCGTTAACGAAATGGTTTCATTTTTTTCTTCTTTTTTTCACAAAGATTTCAATTAATCGCTAAATTGTGAATCCTTTTGTAAAATTCGTGATAGTAATGCTATATTTGAATTTATTTCCTCATTTGTTTTCCCTTTGAAAGATATTTTGGTTTCAGTGTGAATGAGTGTGTTTTTTTACCCTGCTTATTGTTGGTTTGATTCTGTTTCAAGCTAGATTGGAGTCTCTCTGACGAAACTCCTTTAGAAGATTCTACTAACGAAGAGAGGGATTCAGCTTATCGAAAATCTGTCAAGTGTAAAGTGTTTCTTGGATTTACTTCTAACCTCATCTCATCTGGGATTCGGGACATTATTCGCTATCTTGTTCAGCATCATTCGGTGAGTTCTTCTAAATGTTTTCATGTTGTTTTTACTCTCTAGCTTTCTAGTTCATTTTAACTCAGTTTCCTTGAATAACTTTTTTTTCTGAACATCTTATCCTGTGCTCACTTATAACCACTACTAGCTACAACAGGTGTAGGATGTTTATTTTTCTTCACATATATGCAGGTTGATGTGGTGGTAACAACAGCAGGTGGCGTGGAAGAAGACTTAGTTAAGTGTCTTGCTCCCACTTACAGAGGTGAATTTTCCCTGCCTGGAGCTGCTCTTCGTTCTCGGGGCTTGAACCGAATTGGCAACTTATTGGTTCCTAATGATAACTACTGTAAATTTGAGGATTGGATCATTCCAATATTTGACCAAATGCTTGAAGAACAAAAATCACAGGTAATTTGGCTGCATAGCGAATTTTATTTTCGTTATGTATGTTGCATTTACCTGATTGGACTATAGGTTCTTAATGCATTAGTGTGACTTCCTGTTATGTTTTAGTAGTTGGTTTGGAGGTAATCTATTATTTTCTTTTATTGGCAATCTAGATGATCTGTCTGTTCATCATTATTTATCGGGATGCAAAACAATGAAGCTTTCTCATAGTGATGAAATAATTAAATTGCTTAGCTTCATTTTGCAGAATATACTTTGGACGCCATCTAAAGTGATAGCTAGGCTGGGAAGAGAAATAAATGACGAAACATCTTATCTTTATTGGGCGTACAAGGTACTGCAGAGTACCGTAATAATGGTCTTGGATTCTTGTAATGTGCCTTTTATTATGGCATTGCTTAGCCATTTTGATATGTTAATCTATTGCAGAATCTCATTTCTTTCAACAGAACAATATTCCCGTGTATTGCCCCGGGTTAACCGATGGTTCACTTGGCGACATGTTGTATTTCCATTCTTACAAGAGCGACCCTGGTCTAGTAATTGATATAGTACAAGGTAGAATCATTTATCTTAACACATTATCTAGATTTGTATTTGAAATATGACTAGAATGTGATAATTTTTCAGATATTAGAGCAATGAACTCTGAGGCAGTTCATGCTGGACTTAGAAAAACTGGGATGATAATATTAGGAGGAGGGCTTCCTAAGCATCATATTTGTAATGCGAATATGATGCGGAACGGTGCTGATTTTGCAGTGTTTATTAACACTGCACAAGAATTCGATGGAAGTGATTCGGGTGCTCGTCCTGATGAAGCTGTATCTTGGGGAAAGATTCGAGGCTCTGCCAAGACGGTTAAGGTTTGTTTTCGTTTACTCTTTCGGTTATCGGGTAGCTGCTGATTCTTTGTCCAAACAGGTTCATTGTGATGCAACCATTGCCTTCCCTATCCTTGTTGCGGAAACATTTGCTGTGAGAGCAAAGACAAAGTGATCTTCAGACAAGACTGCTTAATTTATAGCCGTTTTAGCAGCTAACTTGTAATTCTAGGGATATTTTGTTTGCTTTGTACTGGCAAAAATGCTATGCAATAAAAATATAAAAAACTATTTTGATTTAATAATGCTTTTGAAAAACTTATATATTGTTTTAGAATGGTCCGCTGTTATGGAATGCATCTGTGGACACCGAACACGGATTTATGACATATTCGTTGATGTGGAATACTTCCAAATACAGAAGTTATCTATGTAGGTGATAGCATCTCACGTCAATGGAAAAATTATTTAAAATTTATGTATTTAAAATGGTTTTATACTTAACAAGAATTGTTTCAAACTCATTAACAACCAATTAAGCTACTTCGATTAGCATTACAAATCAATATAGTTTACATGACACATATATCATAATTATTATACTTATTTTAGTGTTGGTACACTAAAAAAATTCCATTATACTTTGCATTTTGCAAATTATATAATGAATTAATGATAGCGTTTCTAAAATCCTGAATTATCGATTGATTAAATAAGGACAAATGAAATTTTCAGCAAGAAACCTGTTATTTAATAAACAATTTAAATTAGTTATTTCGCAATTGTATGTATTTTGAATCAATGCAAAATGAAATTATTTGTTCTATAATAGTTCAATTTCCAAGTGACCAATAATAATGGCATTCAGATTTCTGTAAAACTCATAAGATACAAAAATGATGAAATGAGTAGAGTTTTATCATATACTTTGATTATTGATGGATCTTCATCTTGAGGAACACAAAACAAAACAAAACAAATCCAGCCAATGATCACTGGCTATAAAGTTTTCATGGATAGTATCCAGTGAAGGTGAATCCCCTCCCAACTATTTCGCCAGCACAGTACAATGCAAAACATTCAAGTCCAAACAAAGCAGCAATACCTGCATCCTCAACTTTCAAATCCTGTCTATTTTTCCATACATTCTTCAAATGATCAACCTCCTTAAAGAACGACTCTGTACGACCAGGAATGCTGCACCGAATACACATCGAAAAAATGACATCTTAAATTGAGTAGGGATACAATACATGATTGGCTATCTTTATAGGTTTAGCGGGAAGTAATGCACACATACAATGCAAGGTAGTAAATTCATATTATACCTCTAATCGTGATGCCACTATGTTGTTTTTTCCAGATGGGATTACTTGATACTCAATTAAGACAATAAATGTGTCAAGAATGTTTGTTTACCTGGCAAGGCGTGTGTAAAACAACTGCTTGGATAACTGGTTGCATGTCTCTACCGTTGGTGGATCTTTAACATATTGCTTATTTTGCTCTAGCAACTGCTTGCAGTATGCAGTTCCATGCTTAGTGACAAACTGTGTAGCTTGGCAAGCTTTGGCTTGTAGTTGCAGTAACCTCGCAGCCATGAACACCTGGATGGAGTATATTTCAAATTGCTTAATAAGTCATTAGGAAAATGGGGTATGAAAGTGCACATATTGAACCTCAATTGTATGCATTAAGATTATAAACAAGAGGGAGAATGGAGAATCATTAGAAAACACCAACATTTTTTCATGGTTTTAAGAGTACATAAACCCCTACAACCAACCTTACAGGAGCCTAGGCGTATGAAGTTTCCCTTTAAGCTAAAACCTCCAAAAGCATGATTTTTCAAACAATATTTTACATTCACAAGAACTAAATCAATAATTCAAACTCCAGCTAAAAGAAATAAAATAAAAGACAACAAATCTTAATTCCATAGGCTTATATTTCGCCTTCTCCTCCAATTTGCGATTTATATTAGAATATTAATAAAAGTCTACGTATGATCACGATCAACATCCTCTAAAATAATTAGGGCATAACCAACCACAAGCAGTAGAAACATAAAAGGACTGACTTATAACGCATTCCATCATTTCTCCCTCAAACAGTCCAGAATCAGTACAAAGGAAAAATAATGTTTTCTTTTTGTTCAAGCATAACGAATAGTCAAATTAAAGTATCTGATAAATCAAACCCTAGGAATACCACAGAAAATCATCAAAACTAGGGGTTTTAAGAATACGAAAGCTTTGGGGAGGGAAAATGTCGCTGAATTGAGCTTACCTTCCGCGGAGTTTTTCAGTCGAGTGCAGTCGCAGAGTAGAGGTTTTCAGGTTTGAACATTTTGTATCTTGAATTCGGTTATTGGGCTCGTGCTTATTGGGGCCCAAATTACATTAATTCACTATCCGTATTTCAAAATTTATCGCTAGTAAATCATTCCGAAAATAATATTATTATGAATTATAACAAGTGACGGAGAACAAATATAAAAAGTATATATAAATATTATAGTAAATAAATAACCATAAAGATAAATATTAAATACTGCTGTAATTTCATTTTCATTTTTTTATCTTGTTATATTTATAATTATTATTGTATATTTTTGAAATTTTTTAAATGTTTTGATATACATACAGTGNAACGAATAGTCAAATTAAAGTATCTGATAAATCAAACCCTAGGAATACCACAGAAAATCATCAAAACTAGGGGTTTTAAGAATACGAAAGCTTTGGGGAGGGAAAATGTCGCTGAATTGAGTTTACCTTCCGCGGAGTTTTTCAGTCGAGTGCAGTCGCAGAGTAGAGGTTTTCAGGTTTGAACATTTTGTATCTTGAATTCGGTTATTGGGCTCGTGCTTATTGGGGCCCAAATTACATTAATTCACTATCCGTATTTCAAAATTTATCGCTAGTAAATCATTCCGAAAATAATATTATTATGAATTATAACAAGTGACGGAGAACAAATATAAAAAGTATATATAAATATTATAGTAAATATATAACCATAAAGATAAATATTAAATACTGCTGTAATTTCATTTTCATTTTTTTATCTTGTTATATTTATAATTATTATTGTATATTTTTGAAATTTTTTAAATGTTTTGATATACATACAGTGAGTTTAATGAATTTAAAATTGAAAATGAACATTGTTGTTATCATCCTAGGATCCTAACAATCACTTGATTTGAAGTAATTAAGATTCATAAAATTAGGTTTTCTATTTAGTTGTTAATTACAGTCAATTAATTTGACCTAATATTTTACAAATAATTAAATTAACTCATAATTTATAAAACACTTAGACTGATATATTTTCTACGTATAGAACATTGATTGTATGAACCATGATTTGGCCTAACTTGGAGCGTGATATAAATAATATACTAATCTAGGTTGGCTTTTCGCATAAGGATAAAGACACTAAATAAGCTTAATAAATAGTAGATAGCTATAGGAAAATATTTAATAATTAAACAATTTAATTAGACTATAAACCTATGTTGCACGGATTCGTGGGGTGCGTGTCTTGCAACGCACCCCAGCGCACCCGGTGCGGGGTGTGCGAATCCTACTGAATGCGTTAATTTTTTTTTAAAATCCTACCGGGTTTGTTAAATTATTTCTAGTACTGTTACTTTGAAATATTTCACTCGTTAACTGAAGTTAACGTGTTCATTTTTTTACATAATCGGTTTAGTTTCTACGTAGGGCTATGTAATTTATTCGGTTAAGTAGAAACTCAAACTAGAATATTCAACATTATGCAATAATGATATAAATGACTTAAAGTTATCAAGTGATGAGGCTTGTCATTTCTCATTGAAGTTTTAACAAATGATGTTTTAGTCGTTTTTTGTTGAGCATGTGTTTCACATATCGAATATGAGATATCATGAGTAATTAATTTGACGAATGATCTTATGTATTGGGTTATACATACATTCTTTTGATCCATTAAATACAAAAAAAAATGATCTTGCTCGAATGTTACCTTTTGATATTCGTGTGTCGTATTCTATAAAGTTTTGCATAGTTTTATACATTATGTAAATGTTCGAGTTTTGACGATATTTGTAGATTATAGATACACATGTATCACCAGAAATTGTGTTTATCGGATAATTTAATATATATTTTAATTAATTTAAATTAACACACCCTTAATTGGATTCGTAAAATTTAACGCACCCCACACCATGCACCCCGCACCCACATTAGTGCAATCTAGCTATAAACTTTGAAATATAATTATTTTTATTGTATTTATTCAAATATAATAAAAAAGTAATAATTATTGATATGTCTCGGAAGACAAGACGTCTACATCATGTTATTGTACGATGCGTTGGATTTTTTTATATAACAATCATAATCTTTGGAACAATAACACACACCGGATAAAATATGCGTAAATATAAATAGTGGTGAGAAGATTGATTATGATTTTTAATATTTTATAAATTTTTATCATTAATTTGAAAAAAAACGAAAAACAATATCAAGTATAAGGAATCATCCAATTGTTTATTATTACAATAAATAAATAAGAGGAAATTAGACGACGCTCAATTATTAAAATAGTGTAAGCTAACCTAAAATTGGAAATTACGTAATTAGCACTTGAAATTTCAAAATCATTAAGAATTAACCTAGAATGAATGTAACGGTTTTCTGTCATTTTTTTGTCAGCTGTTTTGAAAATTTATGTGTTATTTTTAATTTTTTCAAAGTTTGCAAATATAATCATTAAACATTTTAAAGGTTAGTAAGTCAAATACAAAATATAAATACATTTAAAACATTAATGAATTTTATGGTCAAATATAAATAGTTGGAATTCGGTATTTCAACCATACAATTATTAAACTTTATTGTATTAAACTTTGAGATTGAGATGTCTAAAACTTTAACAAATTGGAAGGGTCAACAACATATATTATATCAATTTCGTGTAATTTACAAATTTTGGGACGTCATATCACATTTACATAATAAATTAAGGGTAAACAACATACTTATATTAATTAAGTTTTGTGTGTACTTTACAAATTTTATGGTACCACATTTATATTATTTTAAAGTCAAGAAGCAACTCAAAAACACCACTCCAATAAATAAGGTATTGTATGAAATTAGTTATTTTTATGAATTTGATTAGAGTGATTTAAACATATATTGATTTAAAAATAAAACTACATTAATCTTAATATTCTTCGACATTATATTTAAAAATATTCCATGTTACTTTTTAAAGTTTGATTAAAATATCACACATCTCAAATATCGTTAAATATTTTAAAACAAAAAAAATAATAGATGAATAGACAATGGCCAATGGGGTAACTGTTTT
>RWGZ01001769.1:0-126523 GCA_009725065.1 Utricularia reniformis | reverse complement strand
ATTTGGATGAATATGTACCTGGCGTTCTGCAAGTTCTGCTCTTCTAGTGAAGTCGACTTGAAAGAGGGCAATCACTGAATCGACAATCTGAAATTGCAGCTGAAATTCATTACATCATGCATCCTTAAAATTTAAGGTAGTATTAGATTACCAAAAGTTTGAAGGGCTCTTCAGCCATTTTAGCAGCAAATTGTACTGATGCTCATATGTGTATGCACGAGCATATACGATCTTTCATAATAACAAAACTAACAATGAATACTAAAAAATCAACTATTTAGCAGTATTGAACTTGGGATTTTAATCTTACATTGTCCAGTACAGCTCCTGGATCCATTCCAAATCTTTCAGCTATCGGTATTTATGCAATTTAAAGAACAAATGAATGTGAACGAGTCAATTGTTGGAATTATAGTCTGGCTAAATTATGACGGAAATGTACACGGATATAACGTATAAATGGATAAGACAACACCGTAAAAGACTTGAACAAATCATTTACTTTTAAATATTTTCTTCCTTATAAACCAATCCAAATCACATTCATTTTCCAATGTGGGACAATGTCATTTCAACATCAATGAACTCAAATGAAATGAGAGAAGAATAAAAACCATACAATGTACCCTCCTGTGTCAATGTAAGCAACCTTTCCTTTTCCCCCCTTCATATTTATTGGCAGCTGCAAAAAAAGGGAAAAACATAATGTCGTCATGCTCGGTATCCATAATAAAGATAAAAATTATACATTTAATAGTACTAATATGCATTTTGTATCTGTGTAGAGACACAAAGGATGTGAGCAAGCTGGTTTTTCCAGATCTGGATCAAATGATGATCAATGTTAACAGATTTTAATGGAGTCATTTTCTGCATTTTTCATGGAGTTTCAGGTGGTGACCTGAATTCTCCAAAAGCATGAAGATTAGTTGTAGATATGATGAAGATAAACTGAAAAAAAAATGATAGAGATTTAAATTTCTGTATACCGCCCAGAAGCTCATCTAGAGCTTTTGTCGAACGTATGATGATTTAGTGCCGATCGGCACTATGCTTAATAGTGATGATCGGCATCTTGATGATCATAGTGCTAATCGGCATGTTTTTTACTTTGATGGCGATCGGCACTTTCCTTGTATTGGTGCCGATCGACATATTATGTGTTCTCTTAGGTTTAAATTTGCGTTATAAATAGATGTTATAAGGGGTTTGAGCCGCCAGATTGAACACGAAAACTATTCTATTCTATTCTATGTTATAAATAGATGTTCTTTCCTTGTCTGATTCCAACGCCGGGGGAAGATTTTCCCCCACTAACGTCTGGACCTTCGGGGCAGTTAACTCTAGGCGAAGTAAGGGGCAGAGGCGGTGGCGTTCGCACTCCTCAGACACCCTCATTGTCTTCCGTTGCAGTGAGCACTCCACCGGGCAATAACCCGTATATAGGACAGAATGTCCATAGTATAGGGCACTATCGGCCGTATTTTGGTGGGGTGCACAACCCGAACTTCGTGCCTAATACCGCTGGAAATATGTTGGGTACAGGGATAGTCCATGCTCCCTATAATGTTAACGGAGTCCCATATAGGGACACACAGGCGTGGGGGTTAGTACCCTCGGACCACTCCGGATTGATTATTCATGCCGTAGTTCTAAAGGGTGATAACTATGGTGAATGAGCATATGCCATGAAAATGGCGTTGAGAACTAAAAGAAAATTGGGTTTCGTAGACGGAACTATTGTTGAACCACACCCAGGAGTTGGGTTGAGCGAAGACTGGATAACTATTAATTATCTCATTGTACAGTGGATCTTGAATACAATAGAGCCTCAAATTCGATCGACAGTGTCCTTCATAGACTCGGCAAAACTACTTTGGGAAGAATTGTACCAACGATATTCAATGGGAAATGGACCTAGAATTCATGAGTTGAAAGGAGAATTTGCCTTTTGCCGTCAGAGAGGAGATAGTGTAGTTGACTACTTTGGTAAATTGTGTAAGTTGTGGTGTGAATTGTCTTATGAGGACGGGTTTATTTGTTGCTGCAGACAGTCTACATGTGAAGCTGCGAAAAAATTTCTGCGTAGACAAGAAGATGAAAGAGTACACCAGTTCTTGCTTGGGCTGGATGATGGAGTATATAGTACAGCTCATTCAAACATTCTCAGTGTTGAAACTCTGTCTTCACTCAATCAGGCGTACTCCAAAATCATACTAGAAGAACGACACAAAACTTTGATCAAATGAAAAGAGGAACAGCGTGAAATAGTTGGATTCACTACTTGCACAGATGTAACAGAAAAACCAACTAGGGACGTGTGTGTGGCATGTGAAATGACTAGACATACAATTGAGTCTTGTTTCCATGTCAATGGTTATCCTGAATGGTGGGGCGATCGAGCTAGAGTTCCAATCAAAAATTTTGCTGCCGTATTGGCGTGCCTTGGGTCGAAGGGTCGTGGAAACGGTCGTGAAAAAGGAAGAGGTCGAGGACGTGGTCGACACTCTACCGGTCGACAGACAGTCGCCGCTGGTAAGGTGCCGACTGCCAATGCAACTGCAACTGTCGATCAGTCAGCCAATTCCCAGCTTGGTTTTTCTGACGAGCAGTGAACTTTCCTAAAAAACATCATCGCCTACGCACCCACTTCCACCAAGTCACATCTCTCATCAGGTATGTTTCTTAAAAGGTATTGGATTGTAGACTTTGGTGCCAATCGTCATATGACAGGTGACCTGAGTTTGTTGTATAATGTTCGACCGATCAAACCACGCCATGTGACATTATCCAATAACAGGAAATCTGTAGCTTTACAGGCTGGGAAAGCTCGTATTTCGTCTGATTTGACTATTTGTAATGTTCTTTACATTTCAAATTTTGCACATAATCTGATGTATGTTAGCCAGTTGCTCATTGATCATTCGATGTTGGTGATCTTTACTCCTGAACTTTGTCTGTTGCAGGACCTAACTTCGAAGTTTATGGACTGCACTCACTGGAAGACGTTCGGGCAAATGTGGCTACTCAAGCTAAGGAGGATGGATGGTTGTGGCACTGTCGATTGGGACACCCATCAAAGTCTGTTGTCTTGCATCCTCCTCGAAATTTATTTTTTTCTCCCGATCATAATTGCACTGCTTGTTTTGAAGTCAAATAAACCCGAGACTCTTTTCCTCACAGTTTGAGTGTTACTAATTCTTGTTTTGACTTAGTACATTGTGATCTTTGGGGACCCTATCGTTCTCCATCTACTTGTGGTGAATTTTAATTTTTAACTATTGTTGATGATTATTCCAAGGGAATCTGGCTTTATTTATTGTCAGATAAATCCAGGTTACATCCACTGTTGTAGATTTCTTCGCTCTGATTCAAAACCAATTTGATCGTACCATTAAGTGTTTTCGCACTGATAATAGTACCGAATTCTTGACCCTTGCATCGTTCTTTCGTTCCAAAGGGATGACTCATCAAACTACCGTTCCTTACACCCCACAACATAATGGTCGGGTAGAGCGTAAACATCGACATATTCTAAATGTGGCTCGTGCCTTGCGTTTTCATGCTTCTTTACCTGGTGCTAAAAACAATGACTTGAACATTGGAGGATGTACAAGTGCAACAAGAATAATAAGGCATAATCATATTAGAGAATGTGAAGATATGAGTTCTGGACTTAAGTTGGTACCTTAAAGGCTAACCCAAAATTGTTGGTGCATGTATATCGCTGATATACCGGCATGTATATTAGCGATATACAATCCACATTCTATTTTTAAAAGGATTGTATATCGCTGATATACCGGCATGTACGATGAAAACCGAACGATTTCAGTATTTTAATCGGTACCGTCATGTACCGAAACCTAGGTTTTTCGTGTCACACAGAAAAAATAAAAAATAATAATTTTTTTTAATTTTTTTTTAAAATAAAATTTTTTCATATTGATCATACTGGTACGGTATGAAAATATTCATAGGATTGAAATGGTAATTTAAGAAGCAAGTGGGCTTTGGGCATGACTTTGTTTCCTATAAATAATGGTTATTGGGACAGCAAAAAAGTTTTATTTTTGGCACAAATCTCGGATAAAATCAATAAATTCTATTTTTTAAAGGATTGTACATAACTTGTTAGGAAAATAGCCCTTTGCCCCCAGGTTTTATAAATTGCACCTAGGCTTTCATTATTCAGATTTATTTAGTTGGTCGAACTTTCAATAGAGATCATTATTTTATACTTGAGAATATTATTGTAGCATTTACTTTATTATAGTGAATATTTATGAAGAGTTTTGCTCTACACATTCTAAGGTCAATCTCGTAATTCTATATATCTCTAATTATAATTTTAATTATAATTAAATTGACTAATAAGATATATACTAAAATATTTTCGGAAGAGATCAATTTGAGATTTGTCTAAAGGGAATAGCACATAGTAACTTTCAGAATGCATTCAATCAAAAAATTGGAACCTTTACAACAATTTTATTGTGATTTGTAATCTCTACATAATACATTTCATATATTTATTTATTTATATATTTAAATGTTACCACGCTACGTGACACGATACGACAAACAATTCATAGTGTGCAGTTTTCTAGAGAATTCTCATAGATTCGTTAAGGATTCATAAATTTTATTATTATAGTTATATAATTTATTGTTTGTTATAAGTTAATATAACCATATTTATTGATAAAATATACTTTAATCTTTAATAAAATATTTAAAATATGATGTAATAGTGATAATACAATTTTATCATAAAACTTAAAAGATTAAAAGTTCGTTAATATATAAAATCAAGAAAAATAATTACAAAAAAATTGTATAACTTATGAAAATACTTAATTTACAAATGAATATAATTATTTTTTTAAATTTTTAGATTTTTATTTTTTCAATTTACATTCTTACTTAACGGGATTCGAGAATCGAAAGAGAATCGTAAATCATAGAGAACTTGATTCGTATATTTTTATAAAAACAAAGAATACTAGTAAGGTACATTTAAAATATTCCAAGTCAATGAGAATGGTTCATTGGAAGCACGTGGGATTTGCCCCTAATAATGGGTTTGTTTGTTTGGAGCTTACTCTCAACGACTAATAATAATGTCAATAATTTATGCATTGTTTTAAAATCGATTGGTGTATTGGTATTATTGATCAATATATCAATCATCTTAACTTTAATGATCATAATCAGTACAATATGAAAAATCTAATTTTAAAACAATGCATTTAAAAGAAAATAGTAAATTTTTAAAACTCTTTTAACAATTTTAATTTAGCCATATAAAAAATATATTCCAATTAAATAGCAGGTTTTTAAGGTAAATAATACCAATTTATGTGCCTCTCTCTAAGTTGTAGTCGACTTCATTTTTTTATGATTATATTTTATATAAATATATGTGTAGAAAGGTATGAAGCACAAAAGTTTGAGTTAAACACACTTAGTTCAAAAGTTTTTAAAAATATTAATCCTCTCATTATATTACATGTATCCATGTATGCAGTATTTCATTGAATTTTCTGAATTAAAAAGTCACTCATGCAATTTCAATAGAGTAGAGAGGCACATACCTCTACCCCGAATCCATTGAAAAGTATCAATAAAATCTTATTCACTAGATCTCTATCACTTTTTTTTATGTAATTCAAAGTGAAGTGTGTTTCTTCGTATCCATGGCATCCATTTAGTCAAATACAGAAAAGCTTGTAAACCCAATCGTAGTTGAATGCATTATTGGATTGAAACAAACAAACTATATTTATTTATGATTATATAAAATACCAATTTAAATATAATTTTTTAAAGACAATATATTCCAAATCACGTGCATCTCTAACTCTTAGTTGACTTCATTTATTAAATTAACATAGACAAACATAAATATATATCCTTGCTTAGTTTTAATTGCCATGTTTGCTCTTTGAGAGTTTGAGTTATGGTGATAACATGGCGATTCAAAAGTATATATTTGTTTAGTTCATTGATTTGTGTAAGTTTTATTATACTCGTAATCTCGTTCTACATTTCTATATCTTTCAAGAACCATATTTTCGATTACAAGTTCGATGATGATGATCTTCTCCCAGGTGGATTCGATGAAAAATCTTGCAGTAGTAGGTATGACGATCTATTACATCGAATACCAACATTACGAAAACCTTCTTCGTACCTCATATCTAAGTTAAGAAACTACAAAGAACGACACAAGAGGTGTGCTCCATATACACATTTGTATAACAAAACAATGGATCTCCTTATAGACAATAAGCCCATCTCGGAATATGAATGTAAGTATAATATATGGCTTCCAATCGATGGTTTAGGGAACAAAATGCTTAGTATGACTTCTGCATTTCTTTATGCTCTTCTCACTGATCGGATTTTTCTCGTTGATCGTCGAGATTCAATTTCCGAATTATTTTGTGAACCATTTCCAGAAGGGTCATCGTGGCTTCCTTCGGATTTTCCATTTTACGATAAACTCAAAGATTTTAATAAGCATTCGTGGGATAGTTTTGGGGAGATATTGAGAAACAACTTCTTAGGTAATGTAACTAAGTCACTAGAAAAACCTTATGTCTATGCTCATCTTAATCATGATATGAGTGATTATGATAGACGTTTCTTTTGTGACGAAGAACAATCTTACATTCGAGACGTGCCGCTTTTGATAATGAAGTCGAATCAATATTTTATACCTGGATTATTCACAATGTCATGCTTTGAACAAGAACTACATAATCTATTTCCTGATGTTGGAGTTATTTTTCACTTATTAGCTCGTTATTTGATTCATCCAACAAACGAAGTATGGGAACTTGTAAAAAGATTCTACGAAGCGTATTTGAGTGATTCCGATGTTAAATTGGGCATACAAATACGTATTTTCAATCACGAAAAGATCACAGTAAAAGATCTAATGGATCAAATTCTTTCTTGCACAATGAAAGAGGGTTTACTCCCAAAAGTTTATTTACAAGGTCAAGAAGAAGAACATTTCTCAAAGGATTTGTTGAAGAAAAAGAGAATCGCTGTAATGATAACTTCATTATATAGAGACTATTATGAACAAATTAGAGATATGTATTGGGAACATGAAACTACAACAGGAGAAATTGTTACTATTCATCAACCAAGCTTCGAGGAACATCAAAGTTCTGGGAATCTACATCACGATAAAAAAGCATTAGCAGAAATATACTTACTTAGCTTAACAGATAACTTGGTTACAAGTGCATTATCAACTTTCGGGTATGGAGCTCAAGGATTAAGTGGTTTAACTCCATGGATGATCTTCAAAGAAAAGAACATCACAGGAGATTACCCAGAATGCTATCAAGTTGAATCAATTGAGCCTTGCTTCCATTGTGGTGCTAAAAACAATGACTTTAACATTGGAGGATGTACAGGTGGTACAAGCCGAGTCAAGCATAAGCATATTAAGGAATGCGAGGATTCGAGTTTTGGACTTAAGCTGGTTCGCTAATAGCTATCAAGACACACTTTCAAATTTGTTTTTTTTATTTAATATATCAAAAGTTTACAATTCATAATACTTTGGATTTGATAAAAGAAAATTTGCATTTGAAATTGTTGTAAGAAATCATAAGAAATAGTGGTTTATGATACTTAGAAGCACAAAAGGAAATCAAATTTGGGGGTATAAAAGAGTTGAAATCGAATTTGCTTGTGATGTGTTTTACAATAAAAGCAAAAAAAAACTCAGTATAATGTTGTGCATATGTGGGTGAAAGGATGTTAACAGTGGAGATCGGATGAAAATCAACATGTCGATTAGGGATACATAGGCGATAGTCGGTATTGGTGTTGATCGTCAATATCGAATGATAATCGATTACACTTAATAGATACAAGTGTACCGATCACATAATATTGAGAGAGACAAGTAAATAGACTTGACAATATGAGATGGAGTTGTCAATCGAAAGACATATGTGGAAGAAATATTTGAAGTAAACAAGATTATATCAATTGAGTATACATTGACGCATATATACTAATTTGATTCTTCAATCTCTTGTCTTTCAGTTGACAAGAGAACTCATGTGTATGTTCATCTTCACGTATTTAACTTGGCAGCTCCTAGCGACAAATCTACATCTCTTAGCATCCCCTAGATATTGTTATCCGTCAAGAATATGAAATATGTAAAACAACAAGCAAAAAATATAGTTGCAAGTATTAAAATCAACAACAATCATTGAAGATAATGAATGAATAAAGAAAAATAGATATATCGCAAAAACACAAATTAAAGAGTAGTTGTAGTTGTGCTTTCATTGTTCTTAAATATGCATGATAGGTTTTCACCGGCATAAATCTATGTTTTAGCTTTACATATGACCAATGATTAATGAATCATATGAAATAGTATTTCATATGAACTCTCTTTGTTGGTTCTTTCATTCAAGTGTTTAGACAAGTTAATTTGTTTTTCGATTGATGATGGCAAAAGATACCGTTTACAAGAAGCTCTCAATTACAAGGATAGTAGTTCTTGCAATATGAAGCCAATGTTGAAGCATAATGTCACCACCCAAGTCCATGAGTCCCCGAAGGCCTCGTTCTTCAAATCTTCCCCTAGTATTTATAGATAAATGTAGGCAACACCATCCTTTCCTTAACATGTTTGTCCTTATTTGATTAGACGTCTTTTCATTGGTTATCCTACAAACAATCCTTAACATGTTAATCGTAAAGAATTTCATGTCTCTAACCTCTGTACCATAGGGTTGTCATATCTCTCCTAACATCGCGGCCACACAGAGCTTGCGGCATCTTGAGAATTGCATATTGTCCCCTAGAGGAACCCAATCTGTTCACAATGTCTAACACTCAACTTCCCTGCTAGTTCATGATTTGGACCGCTTTATGACTTACGAACTTGATCATCCATGTGACTAACTCTTTCATCGATTCGTTCTTATTTTTTAATCATAAAACTAGTTTTGTTTTGAATCAAAGTGAGATGTATTCACACTGAGATTAATCTCTTGTCATGAAACACAATTGATTTGTATAGAGAAATAGCATTTCATATATTTAATTGATTTATATCTTTAAACTATTCCAAGTTAATGAGAATGGTTTCTTGGAAGCACGTGGGATTTGCCCCTAATATTGGGTTAGTTTCTTTTCAACGATATATAAAAATCTCAATAATTTAAGTATGGTTTTAAAACATCTGTATTATAGATCAATATACCATCATCTTGACTTTAACGGTCACAATCGTTACAATATGAAAAATCTTATTTTAAAACATTGTATTTAAGTGAAATTTTTAATTCCCATAACAAAAATTATAATTTTTGACTAACTTCAAAATCTTGCATGTAAAACTATATCCAACGCTACCCACTCAACTTTTGCCACCTTATCAGTGGTCTTAAGGAAAAAAAGTATTATACTCTTTCATGGGATCGTTATTTTTTTAAAAAATAAATTGGATATCTAATACTCTTCTAAAAGAAAATAATAAAATTCAACAACTTTTTAACCATTTTAATTTAGCCATATATAATATAAAATATATTATAATTAAGGTCTATGTATTCTAATTTAGGTGTCTCTCTCTAAGTTGTAGCTGGCCGCATTATTAGATTAAAACAAACAAGCTATCTTTATTTAGCCATAAATAAAAATATATTCCAATTAAAATATAATTTTTTAAAGAAAATATTTAAAAAAGAAAAAATTGCATAATTAGCCCCAAACTTACGAACTGTGTAAAGGACATGCCC
The DNA here is from genome assembly GCA_009725065.1 of Utricularia reniformis. NCBI lineage: Eukaryota > Viridiplantae > Streptophyta > Magnoliopsida > Lamiales > Lentibulariaceae > Utricularia > Utricularia reniformis. The sequence continues at coordinate 116,732 of RWGZ01001769.1, read as the reverse complement.
TCAACTACGAAATTATAAGAATGATACTTAAAGTTATCAATACCGTTTGTTTTTTACCCTTGACATTATAGTACCCGGTTTTCCGTAAGTTGAAAACTCCTCACAAAGTACGCAAATAAGACATGTTTGAAAAATTATACAAAATTGATCATTGATGTTCGAGAATTGTGCATAAAATATTAAATATTAATTACTTCATTAAAGTGTCAATGATAAACAATATTGGAAACTTGAGATGTTTTATGTGCATTTAATTGAAGTTTGAGGGCTGCAAACGCATATTTTTGTTTAAAAATGTATCATATTTACAATTTCGTAATTTGGAGATCATGTCATTTACACAGCATGTAAGTTGGGGGTTGTACGCAAACATCACCCTATTTTAAAATTCACACGCGTCTCTAACTCTTAGTTGACTTCATTTATTAATTTAAAATAGACAAACCTAAATATCTATCCCTTGCTTAGCCTTAATTCTCACGTTTTGCTCCTTTAGAGTTTGAGTTATGGCAATAACATTGCGATTCAAAAGTATACACTTCATGGTTTCATTCATTTGTTTAAGTGTTTTTTCACTCGGAATCTCATTCTACATGTCGACATCATTCAAGAAAAATGTTTACAAAAACAAGTTCATAGGTATGATGAATGATGACGATCTTCTACCGGGTAGATTTGATGAAAAATCTTGCATTAGTAGATATGATGAATTATTACATCGAATACCAAGATTACGAAAACCTTCTTCGTATCTCATATCAAAGTTACGAAACTACGAAGAACGACACAAGAGGTGTGCATTTGTATAACAAAACTATGAATCTTCTTATAAACAATAAGTCGATATTTGAATATGAATGTAAGTATAACATATGGATTCCAATTGAAGGTTTATGGAACAGAATGTTCTGCATTTCTTTATGCTCTTCTCACTGATCTGACTTTTCTCGTTGATCCTCGAGATTCAATTTCCGATATATTTTGTGAACCATTTCCACAAGGTTCTTGGTTGCTTCCTTCGGAATTTCCATTTTACGATAGATTCGGAGATTTTAATAAGCATTCGTATGATAGTTTCGGGGAGCTATTGAGAAACAACATTTTAGGTAATGTACAACAACCTTATGTTTACGTTTACCTTAATAATGATTTGAGTGATGAAGATAGACATTTCTTTTGTGACGAAGAGCAATCTTACATTCGAGATGTGCCGTTTTTGATAATGATGTCGAATAATTATTTTATACCTGGATTCTTCACAATGGCTACCTTTGAACAAGAATTACAAAATCTATTTCATGATATTGAAGCTGTTTTTCACTTATTAGTTCGTTATTTGATTCATCCAACAAACACGGTATGGGGGCTTGTAAAAAGATTCTACGAAGCTTATTTGGGTGATTTTGATGCTACATTAGGTATACAAATACGTGTTTTCAGTTACGAAGACATAGGTGTCCAAAATATGATGGATCAAATTATTTATTGCACAACGAAAGAGGGTTTGCTCCCCAAAGTTTATTTACAAGGTCAAGAAGAATATATCCCAAAGCCTTTTATGAAGAAAAAGAAGATTATTGTGATGATTACATCATTATATAGAAATATGTATTGGGAACATGAAACAATAACGGGAGAAATCGTTACTATCCATCAACCAAGCTTCGAGGAACGTCAAAACACTGGGAATCTAGATCACGATAAGAAAGCATTAGCAGAAATATATTTACTCAGCTTAACAGATAACTTGATTATAAGTGAATTCTCAACTTTCGGGTATGTCGCTCAAGGATTAGGTGGTTTAACACCATGGATGATCTTCAAGAATAAGAACAGTGCAGGATATTACCCAGAATGTCATCAAGTCGAATCAATCGAGCCTTGCTTTCATTATGGTGCTAAAAACAATGACTTGAACATTGGAGGATGTACAAGTGCAACAAGAATACTAAAGCGTGATCATATTAGAGAATGTGAAGATATGAGTTCTGGACTTAAGTTGGTACCTTAAAGGCTAACCCAAAATTGTTGGTGTATGTGGTTCAATTCTTTCTAATAATAATAAAATAAAAATTTCGACTAATTACTGAGAATCAACAAAATAANATGTCAAAGGCACTGTCGACCTTGGCTTGCTCTACAAGAAGTCCTCCTCGCTATGTCTCACCGCCTATTCCGATGCAGACTGGGCAGCCTGTCCCATTACAAGACGGTCTGTAACAGGGTACTGCATCTTTCTAGGACCAAATCCAATTTCATGGTCATCAAAGAAGCAACACACTGTGTCTCGCTCTAGCACTGAAGCAGAATACAGAGCTATGGCACATACTGCAGCTGAAGTCACCTGGATACAGTTTCTCCTAAGAGATCTCAGAATTCGTCTCAGCAACACACCTACTCTACGGTGTGACAACTTGAGCGCCTTGCATCTTACTATTAATCCCGTATACCATGCACGTAGCAAACATGTGGAAATTGATTATCACTTTGTGAGAGAGAGGGTAGCTTTGGGTTATCTGATCACTCAGCACACTCCTACTCAACACCAGCTAGCTGACTTGTTCACCAAAAGAATGACCTGCCACCAGCTAGCTTACTTCAAAAGCAAACTCTGCCTCAAGACCCAGCAAAGTTTGAGAGAGGGTGTTGAAGAATATGAATTATTGGAGAAATAAGGTTGGAATGGAGCGATAAGGATGGAATAATTCTAGAAACTCTCAAACACAAAATGAGAGAAGTGGTCAGAGGCTCTAGTCAACCAATCTCTCTAAATTGATAAACTTTCCCACATAGCTTGCTACACATATGGAAGGGAGGCAATCAAGGCATACATTTAGGATCTTCAACAAACTTTCTGTATTATTTATTCTGTTGTCATTTGTAACACAATTACGTTGAATGCAATATTCTTTAGCCTTCACTGCCGAGATTCTCTTTTTCTTTAGTGATTACTTCATTTCCAACATGCTCCCCAAAGTTTATTTACAAGGTCAAGAAGAATATATCCCAAAGCCTTTTATGAAGAAAAAGAAGATTATTGTGATGATTACATCATTATATAGAAATATGTATTGGGAACATGAAACAATAACGGAGAAATCCTTACCATCCATCAACCAAGCTTCGAGGAACGTCAAAACACTAGGAATCTAGATCACGATAAGAAAGCATTAGCAGAAATATATTTACTCAGCTTAACAGATAACTTGATTATAAGTGCATTCTCAACTTTCGGGTATGTCGCTCAAGGATTAGGTGGTTTAACACCATGGATGATCTTCAAGAATAAGAACAGTGCAGGATATTACCCAGAATGTCATCAAGTCGAATCAATCGAGCCTTGCTTTCATTATGGTGCTAAAAACAATGACTTGAACATTGGAGGATGTACAAGTGCAACAAGAATACTAAAGCGTGATCATATTAGAGAATGTGAAGATATTAGTTCTGGACTTAAGTTGGTACCTTAAAGGCTAACCCAAAATTGTTGGTGTATGTGGTTCAATTCTTTCTAATAATAATAAAATAAAAATTTCGACTAATTACTGAGAATCAACAAAATAATTTTTTCTTTATTTCAAATCATTAAACTTTACACCAAATATACATATATATAGAAAATATTAATCATATCCATTAGAAATTAACTTTAACTTCTAAATGTTATTGAGAATAACCCCAATAATATTTAATATTTTTTAAAAAATAAAATAACAAGGTTCAATGAATCTTATATATATTGATCAGAAGCCATTGTGAATTTTATTATAAAATATTCTCTCTAAATTAGACTTTTTGTTGTTTTATACACAATGAATAGTGAAACATACTCCTATTACCAAACTTTGATGTACAGAAATTTGGATAATTAGTTTAATTACTAAAAGAAAATAATAAAATTAATAACTCTTTAACCATTTTTATTTAACTATTTATAATTAAATAAGAATTTCTTTTAAAGTCTGTCCTTGGGAATGCATGTCTTTTTAGGTCACAAAAACTATAATTCTTTCACAATTTAATCTTATTTATAAAGACGTGTAGTCCAGTCCAATAATTAGTCTCACGACCCATTTTTGTAAGGAAACTCAAATAGTAAATAATTGTCTAAGATTCCACCAAATAAGTAATTCGATCAAAAAACCCTGAAAAATCATAAGTCAAGTCTGTTATCTAATATCTCGAACTACCTCCTTCCCGACCCGTGAACAATTTTAAAGAAATATGTGTATTCTCATAATAAATTTATCAATGTTATATCAAAATTAATAGAAAATTTGTTGTATGAGTACTAAAATTTTTACAATTTTCATCATGTTAAATTAATACTAACACTACAGGATGCTATTGTCTTCAATATTAAACAAAATCAAAGATATCATTGAATTTCTCAAAAACTTCATCGACAACTATGTTAAACAAACTCTTCTCCGGGGACTCCGAATCAGAGTCAAACTCTTCTTGGACACCGATTATTCTCAGACACTTATTGGATACGAGTCCGTTTTTTATATTTAAATTTATTATTATTTATTTTGAAATAATCATGATTTAAATTTATTATTATTTATATATATATATATAATCCGTTAATGTTTAAAAAATTAGCGGTATATCGATATTATTGAGATATAATATAGTTTAAATCAATTATTTTGACATTTTTTCGATTTTAAATATTAATTATCATATATATTTGTGGTCATAATTTATTATTTTGTATAATATAATTAGATAAATCATAATTTTATTTATTATTAATTATAAATCATGTTAACCACATACGTCTTTTTAAATTTTAAATTTTAATTAAAAAATAACTGATAATATTAGTGAGTCGAAATCTTTAACAAATCCGAGTCCCCAAGTACCTGTGGCGTTGTTCGTTTAACATAGATCGACAACCTTAGTTTAGCAGCTCTTTGAGTTACATCTTCATTTCCTAGCATTCCTGGATATTTTTAGAGGTCAAAAGTCTAAAATAGGTAAAACAACAAGCAAAGAATTACTTTGCAATTAATAAAATTACCTGCAACTTATAGAAATCACACAAAACACACAAAAATCACAAATAAAAGCTAATGCACAGGGCTACGACATGCAAAAATAATCGATTCATTCGCACATATTAATCATTCTAGTTTATTCAATTAACTTACCACAATTTTGAGGATTATGTAGAATGTAACTTTTGAAGCAGGAGTATAACTTCATGATTGTTATAAACATTCATTAAATTCCTTTCTTGTATGAAATAGACACCAAAAACATCACAAAGCAATACAAAAATGTTACATTAAAAAAGAACAAATTGGTATATATATAGTGTTCTACCTATTTTTATTCACTCATTACACTTAACCTTCGATCTTCGGTGTATTTCCACTTCCTTAATTTCATCCGCCCCTTAAATAAATAAATTCATTATTACGAATGTGATTTTTGTTATCCTTGACAAAATTATAAGAAGCTTAGAGATTAATGCATCTTACCATCAATAATTTCTAAATTTCAATTAATCTCTATAAGCTATCATGAATCAATGATTCATTTTTGGGGTCACAAAAATTAAGATTCCAATTATTGAAATTTCAAAACTTATAGTTTGGGCCGACATTTAATCTTTGAAATTATTATAGCTAAGTAAAAGCTGAAATTAATTATTACATTTATACAACATACTAACCTAATAAAATTTTAAGTGTTTAAATTCTTAAATAATTTGTTTGAAGGAATCTTATATTTAATATTAAGAGGAATATCCTCTAGTGAATCAAATGTAGTGTAGCATTTTAATTATTCCCAAGCTACACTAAAGCAATATATATGAAATATTCGATATGTTAATAAAAAAAGCTCTCCAAATTAGACTTTTTTGTTTTATTTTTAATAGGTTGCACATGTGGGATGAGATATTTTTTGCTAACCCGATTAGGGTGCATCATTTAACAATTTTATTTATAATTATAAAGATATTATAATTCGAATGAAAAAAATAGCTTCTAAAGTATGAATGATCGATTATATCAATTTAATTCTCGTTTTTGGATTGTAAACATTAGTTCTATTATCATTTCAAATAATCAACAAGAGAAAAAAGACACTCCACCTACAAATCGTAACATATCCTTATTATGAAAATATTGATGTAGATATTATATGGAATTTCAATTATTGGCGTCCCATAATATTCAATTAATGGATATCTAATAATGCACTAGAAGAAAATAAAAAGTTTATACTCTTTAACCCTTTTTTATTTGCTATATAAATATGTATTTGAATTAAATGGTAAGTTTTTGAAAGTCAATATATTCCAATTCACGAGCAACTCTTAGTTATAGTTGACCGTATTTATTAGAAAAAATATACCTATAAATATCCTTTTATTGCACAACCTAAATTGTAAGAATTTGCTCATTGAGAGTTTGAGTGATGGAGATAACATGGCCATTCAAAGGTATAGATCGCTTCAATGCATTTATTTATTTAAGTATTTTTCTAGTCATCGGAATACATATCGCAATCTCGTTCGACATGTCTACATATTTCAAGAAAAGTATTTTTTATTACAAGCTCGAGCAACATACAATCTCAAAGATCTTCTATCCGGTGGATTTGATGAATAATCTTGTATTAGTAGGTATGACGATCTTTTACATCGAAGACCATCATTACGAAAACCTTCAACGTATCTCATATCAAAGTTACGAAAATACGAAGAACGACACAAGAGGTGTGCACCATATACACATTTGTATCTTCTCATAAACAACAAGTCGATCTCTGAATATGAATGTAAGTACAACATATGGCTTCCAGTGGCGGGTTTAGGGAATAAAATGCTTGGTATGACTTCTGCATTTCTTTACGCTCTTCTCACTGATCGGATTTTTCTTGTTGATCGTCGAGATTTAATTTCCGATATATTTTGAGAACCATTTCCAAAAGGGTCTTGGTGGGTACCATCGGATTTCCCATTTTACGATAGATTCAAACACTTCAATACACATTCGAGTGATAGTTTTGGGGAGCTATTGAAAAACAACATTTTAGGTAATGTACAAAAACCTTATTTTTACGTTTACCTTAATCATGATTTGAGTGATCAAGATAGACGTTTCTATTGTGACGAAGGGCAATCCTATATTCAAGACGTTCCTTTATTGATAATGATGTCGAATCAATATTTTATACCCGGATTATTCACAATGGCATGCTTTGAACAAGAGATATTAAATCTATTTCATGATATCGAAGCTATTTTTCACTTATTGGCTCGGTATTTGATTCATCCAACAAACATAGTATGGGGGCTTGTTAAAAGATTCTATGAAGCTTATTTGTTAGAAGCTGACGTGAAATTAGGCATACAAATTCGTGTTTTCGATTTCGAAAACATTACTGTCCAAAATCTATTGGATCAAATTCTTTCTTGCACCATGAAAGAGGGTTTTCTTCCTAAAGTTTATTTACAAGAAGAAGGGCAAATGCAAAAGCCTATAATTAAGATGAAGAAAAAGAAAATTGTTGTGATGATCACTTCATTATATAGAGAATATTTTGAACAAATTAGAAATATGTATTGGGACAATGAAACAACAACAAGAGAAATCGTTACTATCCATCAACCAAGCTTCGAAGAACAACAAAGTACCGGGAATCTACATCACGATAAGAAAGCATTAGCATAAATATATTTACTCAGTTTAACAGATAACTTGATTACAAGTGCATTCTCAACTTTCGGGTATTTTGCTCAAGGAATAGGTGGTTTAACACCATGGATGATATTCAAGTATAAGAATAGTACTGGACAATACCCTAAATGTCATAAAGATGAATCAATGGAACCTTGCTTTCATTTCGAGTCTATGGGAAATAACTTTAAAATAACTGGATGTAAAAACGCTACAAGCACAATAAACCATAAGCATCTTAAGGAATGCGATGATTCGAGGTCAGGACTTAAGTTGGTTGGCTAATAGCTACCAAGACAAACTTTCAAGTCACAAGAACTTGTTTTCTAATTCATAACTTTATTATATATCAAAGGTTTTACAATTAATAGTACTTTGGATATGCATTTGAAATTGTTGTAAAAAATCAAATGAAATAGTGGTTTATGACAAAAGGAAAAAGATGAGGTATTTTAGACTTTAGTAGTTCATTTGAGGGTATAAAACGAGTTGACATCGAATTTGATTGTGATATGTTTAACAATAAAAGCAAAAAAAACTCATTACAATGTTGTCCATATGTGAGTGCAAGGAAGTTAATTGTAGAAATTAGATGACGATAAACTACAATTGGATGATGATCGACATTATGTCGATCGGTGACACTTAGGCGACAGTCGGTAATGAAGTTGATTGTGAAGATCAGATGATGATCTCTACACTTAATAGAGACAAGTGTACCGATCACGAAATATGGAATGAGACAACTAAATAGATATGACATTATGAGATGGAGTGATCAGTCAGTCCATGACCAATCCGGAAGACATATGTCGAAGGAATATTTGAAGAAAACGAAATCGTATCAAATTAGTATATATAGACACATATATATGATTTGATCGTATTAAATATTTGTTAATTTCTTTAATATCTCGAACCTCTCTACTATATAAGGAGGTTTGAGTTCATTGTTTGAATGATTTAATTCTTCGATATCTTGTCATATAAGAAATTAGATAATTCATGTGTATATTGTATACTTCTTGCAATAGTGTATTTGATTGTCGCTGCTTCTACAAAAGAATGAAGATCTTTTTGGATCCATTAAATAGTGAAAAATGTGTTAAATGCATTAAAATTATTGTAAAGCATATAATGTGATGTCAAAGCTTAATCAACAGAGAGAAATTCATAAATAAGTAATATTATAATTGAGTTTTTCAAAACTAAACATAGTTTTTAAACAATTACAAAACTAATCATATTCTATTATTTTATTAATATATTTATTTATTCAAAAATAAATAAACACATATTTGAAGGATTGAATTATAATTTATTTATATATTCTTTATTTTTACCTATTTAATAAAATAGAGAAAAAATGATGGTTTTAAATTTATTTAATTATTAAATAATATATTGATATTATAAATATATATACTTTTTAAAAACTTGTTTGAACATATCCAACCTTCCGATTCGACCAATAGAAGTGATTTTCGGTTCACCCATCGAACCGGTTTCAAAAGCTATGGTCTCAAAAAAAACAAATTTTCATTTGTCCTTGTTGTCTAAAACTCCTTTATCGATTCGTTCTTATTTTTTTTATCATAAAACTAGTTTTGTTTTGAATCAAAGTGAGATGTATTCCCAGTAAGATTAATCAATTATCATGAAACATAATTGATTTTTGTGGAGAAATGATACTTCATATATTTAATTGATTTATATCTTTAAACTATTTCAAGTCAATGAAAATGGTTTCATGGAAGCACGTGGGATTTGCCCCTAATAATGGTTTTTTGTTTTCAACGATATATAAAAATGTCAATAATTTAAGTTGAATTTAAAACATCGATATTATATATCAATATACCGATCATTGACTGTAATGATCACACTAAGTACAAAAAGAACAAATCTAATTTTTAAAAATTGGAAAATTTTTAAAATTATGATTTTTATTTTAGTGAAATTTTTTATTTTCCCCATTACAAAAATTATGATTTTTTAGTGACTTTATATTCTTGCATATAAGGCTATCTCGATGTATTCAAACGTTTGGCACCCTATTTTTGTCATCTCATCTATCCTTAGGTCAACCACATCCGTGGGCGTCCACTCTTATTTGGTGTCCAAGTGTCATTGTTTTTTTAAAATAATGTCACATAAATGGTTTAGAAGAGAGAGAGTTTCCTAATTCTCTCTCCTCTATCCAACTTTTTTTAATATTTAAAAATATTTATATATATTTATTATATTAAACAAAATAAAAATAAATATAAATTTATTAAGTGAAATTTTTTTATAATATTAAAAATTAATTTTAGATATTTATAAATATTTATTTATAAATTGTAAATATTAAATATATTTCTTTTTATTATTTAAAAATTATAAATATGATTTTTAGATAATGTTATGATTAATAGATATATCGATATTGTTGTTATCACCGATAATATTCAGATGGGTATACCAATTGTTTTATTAATACCGATTACAATTGATAGGATACAAAAATTTCAATTTAAAATATCGATAAAAATTATCATGTTTTAAAAATATTGTAAATACAAAAAATGTTTAAAATTACAAGTGTCCGGACATTGTTGTAGAGTTGTGAGGAAGGTTATTTATAAAAAAAAAGAATGATGATGTGTACAGAGAAAAAACTGACGTGGATGAGAGAATAAAGTTTTCGGACGAACATGGTTGTGGATGGTTTTATGCCTTCTAAGAAAGTGTCCTATGCTCTTTTCTCATGAGGGATCATTAAATTTTTTAAAAAAATTCGATAACTAATACTCTTCTAAAAGAAAATGTGAAATTCAAACTCTTTTAACTAATTTAATTTAGCAATATATAAAAATATATTCCAATTAAATTTTAATTTTTTAAAGTCAATATATTCCAACTTAGGTGTCTCCTCTACGTTGTACTTGACTGAGATTAAAACAAACAAGCTATGTTTATTTTAGCCATATATAAAAATATATTCAAATTTAAATATAATTTTTTAAAGAAATTAAATTCCAATCCACATGCATATCTAACTCTTAGTTGACTGCATTTATTAAATTAAAATAAATAAACATAAATATCTATCTTTTGCTTAACCTTGATTCTCACATTTTGTTCCTTGAGAGTTTGAGTTATGGCGATAACATGGTCATTCAAAAGTATACATTTCTTGGGTTCATTGATTTGTTTAAGTGTTTTTTTACTCGTAATCTCGTTCTACATGTCGACATCATTCAAGAACAATGTTTACGAAAAAGAGCTTGTAAGTATGCAGAATGATGACGATCTTCTACAGGGTGGATTTGATGAAAAATCTTGCATCAGTAGGTACGACGAACTATTACATCGAATACCAAGATTACAAAAACCTTCTTCGTATCTCATATCAAAGTTACGAAACTACGAAGAACGACACAAGAGGTGTGCTCCATATACGTATTTGTATAACAAAACAATTGATCTTCTCGTTAACAATAAGTCAATTTCAGAATCAGAATGCAAATACAACATATGGATTCCAACTCAGGGTTTAGGGAACAGAATGCTTAGTATGACTTCTGCATTTCTTTACGCTCTTCTCACTGATCGGATTTTTCTCGTTGATGGTCGAGATTCAATTTCCGATATATTTTGTGAACCATTTCCACAAGGGTCTTGGTTGCTTCCTTCGGACTTTCCATTGTACGGTAGATTCAAAGATTTTAATAAACATTCGTTCGATAGTTTCGGGGAGCTCGTAAGAAACAACATTTTAAGTAATGTGCAACAATCTTATGTTTATATTCACCTTTGTAATGATTTGAGTAATCATGATAGACGTTTCTTTTGCGACGAAGAACAATCTAACATTCAAGGCATGCCATTTTTGATAATGATGTCGGATCAGTATTTTATACCTGGATTATTCACATTGGCATGCTTTGAACAAGAACTACATAATCTATTTCCTGATGTTGGAGCTATTTTTCACTTATTAGTTCGTTATTTGATTCATCCAACAAACGCAGTATGGGGGCTTGTAAGAAGATTCTACGAAGCTTATTTGAGTGATTCAAATGTTAAATTGGGCATACAAACACGTGTTTTCAGTTACGACGACATAAATGTCCAAAATATGATAGATCAGATTATTTCTTGCACAACGAAAGAGGGTTTGCTCCCGAAAGTTTATTTACAAGGTCAAGAAGAAGAAAATATCCCAAAGCCATTGATGAAGAAAAAGAGATTCGCAGTGATGATTACTTCATTATATAGAGACTATTTTGAAGAAATGAGAAATATGTATTGGGAACATGAAACAACAACAAGAGAAATCGTTACTATTCATCAACCAAGCTTCGAGGAACGTCAAAATACTGGGAATTTAAATCACGATAAGAAAGCATTAGCAGAAATATATTTACTCAGCTTAACAGATAACTTGATTATAAGTGCATCATCAACTTTCGGGCATGTGGCTCAAGGAATAGGTGGTTTAACATCATGGATGATCTTCAAGAAGAAGAACAGTACGGGGCATTACCCAGAATGTCATCGAGTTGAATCCATCGAGCCTTGCTTTTATTTCGGTGCTAAAAACAATGAGTTTAATGTTGGAGGATGTAGAAACGCAATAAAGCATCATCGTATCAAGGAATGCGATGATGTGAGATCGGGACTTAAGTTGGTTGGCTAAGAGTCACAATGCTCCATTGATTCTACTTTGGTAATATTTCTTATTTTGAGTCACAACAATTTGCTTCTCTTGAGAAAATTATTTTTATTATATGTTTTGTTTAACTCTATAACATTAGAGCTAGGCTGCGTAGAAGTCTTTTACATAAAATAAAACGTTATTGTTACACACATGAAATATTTCTCGTTTAATTATTATTAAAATGTTCCTCATATATTTGCACGCAAACAATATTCTTAACATAGAAAAATCAATCAAATATTCAATATATTCACTTGAAATAAAAAAATTATGTCTAAATTCAAGTAAAATTACTTGTATAATAAAATTAAATATTGATATAAGCACAAGAAATGCCCTGAAATAAATTACACGGTGTAAATTAATATGATATATCTATAATAATATGCTTTTATTTTTTATTAGGTTTAAGGGTTAGCAAAAACTTTGAAATGCCGAATACCTTATCGAAATTTTGTTATTTCGATATTTAATATTTGATATTCGGTATTTGGTATTTGGTTTGGTATTATTTTATGAAATTAAGAAATTTGATTTGTTATTCGATATAAAGAATAAAAATTTGGTATATACTGAATTACCAAATTAGTTTATAAATATTTATATATTTTAAAAATTTTAATTGAACCATGAGTCCTTCAATTATTGATATCAAATTTTGATATCTTAACCTATTCGGAAGACATTAATATGAGGTTTCTCATACTTGTCCAAATGACTCGTGATATTATTGTCATGCCAATCGACACAGTTTCTTATGAATTTGCAATTATCACCGGAAGATATTTTAAGTATTTTTATTTAATGATTATTTTGGTGGTACGATATTATATTTGTTTGCTATTTTAATATCTAAAAGATAGACAAGTCATTGATTCTTATAGAAATTTTTTGAGATTGAAAAGTGTGGAGGTATTTATATGCACTAAAGATTGGCTTCGTAGACTACATTATTATGATATTGATTTAATGCATGCATGAGATATTTTTTATTATTTTTTTGTGCTTTAATTTTGGTATTTTGGTACCAATAACGAAATACCGATATTATTTCGGTAATTCAGTTCGTTACCAAAAAAATATTTGATTGGAATCGATATTTGATTTTGTTGATAAATTGGTTTTCGGTATTTTAATATTTGATTTAGTTTGGTATTTCGTACCGAATACTCAAACCTATTTTAGGTTAAGTATCATCCATAGAAACTTTTAACTGGTCATTCTTCGTTTCTTGTGTTTCTACGTTCTATCGTTTCACGTTTCAATAGCCGAGCATTAGAGAAGTTAAAATTCATCAAACTTAAGATTTAATAGTAGATCAAGAGAAACATTAGCATGAAGGTATAATGATCGATCATATTGAACTTGGATCAGGATTTGGTCAATATCGCTTTTGAGAATTGTTTGATAATAATCGATATATTCACAAATTAAATTGAGAACTCGATTAGCATTATCTAATCCATATATTATATGAAGTGAGAGATGATCAAATATCGCCTTCCGAATAATATAAGTATGATTATATGATACAAATATTATACAATATTTAATTATAGTTCAACCCTTCAAAGTTTACATTTTTCTTGTGAATAGTGATTCATTTGTCATGTTAGTTTCCCGAATTTGTATTTATTCGTTTAAATTTTATTTTTGTTGAATAAGGTGTGATTAAATCTAATATTAATTTTTTATATTTTTTTTGGTGTATAATAGAAGTGAATAAAGAATTAAACGAAAAACTTTAATGAAAAATATAATGTAATCTCTATCCTTGTTCCAACTAAAATCATGTAGATATTAATTCTCTGCTATTTTTAGTACATATTTCCACATTAAAATCATATGTTCCTACAGGTTTTCAACGGTTCTTATAAAATAAATAAATAATAATTTCAAATCCATGTTTTGAAAGCATCATCAAAATGAAAGTTTACAATAAATTTCAAATCATTACAAATTTTTAATTGTACATGGGCCAAAAATAATCGATAGGCCCAAAAATATTAGCCCAAATAATCAACAAGCTTTATAGACTTGCTCGATTATGGCCCAAATACTTTAGCCCAAATCAAAATCCACCATTTATTATCATCGAGTAATATTTCTCTAATATTATCGGATTGAGTACTAACACCCATTTGATACATTCCAAAAAATTATATAATCTCATAAAGAATGTCATGTCAACCAGAAACATGTTCGATCGCGATCTAAAAACTAAAAATCGGTTCAACCAATTAGAATTGTGCCCATTAAGCCAAAATTTTGACCAAATGAGTTTATATTTTGTTCAGTATTCAATAAAATATGAAAAAAAATATGGTTTTAAATTTATTTTTTTATTAAATAATATATTAATATTGTAAATGTTTATATTTTTAAAAATTTGTTTGAACCGATCCGAGCTTCCGATTTGATCAATAGAAGTGATTTACTTTTCACCCATCGAAGCGGTTTCAAAAACTATGGTCATAACAAAACAAATGTTCATTTGTCATGGTTGTCCAAAATTCTTTCATCGATTCGTTCTTATTTTTTTTATCATCAAACTAGTTTTGTTTTGAATCAAGTGATGTATTCCCACCATGGTTTTAAAAACCGATCAAACAGATAGACAGGAAATACCTTCTACTGTTTGAATTAGATGATCGGATCGGTTTGATAGAAAAATAAAAAAATATTAAAAAACAAAAAGAATATATATTTAAAAGTATTCTTTTTTAAAAAACTCGAAATAAATTTTAAAAATGTGTAATTAGATAATATAAAAATTTATATAAACAAATATTTACACTTATTTTTTCAATTAAATAACTAGAGTTTTAGGTATCAAAAATTCAAAAATAAATAATAATATGAAGTAAAATAAGAAAATTACATTCAATTTAATCTTAGAGTGGATCTCACTTATACGGTTCGCCTAACTCCTTAGTCTATACATATTACTTTAATCTACTTTAAAAAATGAATCAGTTTTGTAACCGGTTATTTTGCAAAAAAACATGTTCGATTGAGTTTTTAATGTAATAAAATTGGTTTTAAAAATACACGATTAATCAGTTCGAATTAGACTGATAATGGATCGATTTTTGGTTGGATCGACCGTTTCGAACAGGTTTTTAAACCATGATTCCCACTAAGATTAATCTCGTCATATATTTAACTGATTTATATGTTTAAACTTCCCAAGTCAATGAGAATGGTTTATTGGAAACACGTGGATTTGCCCTAATACTGGGTTTGTTTATTTTCAACTATATATAAAAATCTCAATAATTTAAGTATGGTTTTAAAACATCTATATTATCGATCAATATATCGATCATCTTCATTGTAAATGTCACAATCGTTACATTATGTAATATCACATTTTAAAACATTGTATTTAAGCGAAATTTTTTATTCCCCGTTACAAAAATTATGGTTTTTGACTAACTTCAAAATCTTACGCTACCCAATCACCTTTCGCCACCTCATCTTTTTTTGTTCTTGAGGAAAGAAAGTTATCTATTCTCTTTCCTCAAGAGAGATCATTATTTTTAAAAAATAAATTCGGTATCTAATACTCTTCTAAAAGAAAATAATAAGATTATAAAACAGTTTTAACCATTTTAATTTAGCCATATATAATGTAAAATATATTATAATTTTTTAAAGGTCAATATATTCTAATTTAGGTGCCTCATTATTAGATTAAAACAAAGAAGCTATCTTTATTTAGCCATATATAAAAATATATTCCAATTAAAATATATTTTTTAAAGGAAATATATTAAAATTCACATGCATCTCTAACTCTTAGTTGACTTCATTTATTAAATTAAAATAGACAAAAATAAATATCTATCTTTTGCTTAGCCTTAATTGTCAAGTTTTGCTCCTTGAGAGTTTGAGTTATGGCAATAACATGGTCATTCAAAAGCAAACATTTCTTGGGTTCATTGATTTGTTTATGTGTTTTTTTACTCGGAATCTCATTCTACATGTCAACATCTTTCAAAAAAAATGTTTACGAAAACGAGCTCGTAAGTATGCAGAATGATGACGATCTTCTAACAAGTGAATTTGATGAAAAGTCTTGCATTAGTAGGTATGACGAACTATTACATCGAATACCAAGATTACGAAAACCTTCTTCGTATCTCATATCAAAGTTACGAAACTACGAAGAACGACACAAGAGGTGTGCTCCATATACGTATTTGTATAACATGACAATCGATCTTCTCGTAAACAATAAGTCAATCTCAGAATCCGAATGTAAGTATAATATATGGATTCCAATTGCGGGTTTAGGGAACAGAATGCTTAGTATGACATCTGCATTTCTTTATGCACTTCTCACTGATCGGATTTTTCTGGTTGATCGTCGAGATTCAATTTCCGATATATTTTGTGAACCATTTCCACAAGGATCTTGGTTGCTTCCTTCGGACTTTCCATTGTACGGTAGATTCAAAGATTTTTATACACATTCGTTCGATAGTTTCGGTGAACTGGTAAGAAACAACATTTTAGGTAATGTACAACAATCTTATGTTTATGTTCACCTTCTTAATGATTTGAATGATCATGATAGACGTTTCTTTTGCGACGAAGAACAATCTTACATTCGAGACGTGCCGTTTTTGATAATGATGTCGAATCAGTATTTTATACCTGGATTATTCACAATGGCATGCTTTCAACAAGAACTACATAATCTATTTCCTGATGTTGGAGCTATTTTTCACTTATTAGTTCGTTATTTGATTCATCCAACAAACGCAGTATGGAGGCTTGTAAGAAGATTCTACGAAGCGTATTTGGTCGAGGCCGACGTTAAATTAGGCATACAAATACGTGTATTCAGTTACGAAGATATCACAGTTCAAAATATGATGGATCAAATTATTTCTTGCACACGAAAGAGGGTTTGCTCCCGAAATTTTATTTACAAGGTCAAGAAGAAGAAAATATCCCAAAGCCATTGATGAAGAAAAAGAGATTCGCAGTGATGATGACTTCATTATTTCGACACTATTTTGAAGAAATGAGAAATATGTATTGGGAACATGAAACTACAACAGGAGAAATCGTTACAATTTATCAACCAAGCTTCGAGGAACGTCAAAATACTGGGAATTTAAATCACCATAAGAAAGCATTAGCAGAAATATATTTACTTAGCTTAACAGATAACTTGATTATAAGTGCATCTTCAACTTTTGGTTATATAGCTCAAGGAATAGGTGGTTTAACTCCATGGATGATCTTCAAGAAGAAGAACAGTACGGGGCATTACCCAGAATGTCATCGAGTTGAATCGATCGAGCCTTGCTTTCATTTCGGTGCCGAAAAGAATGACTTTAATGTTGGAGGATGTAGAAACGCAATTAAGCATAATCGTATTAAGGAATGTGATGATGTGAAATTGGGACTTATGTTGGTTGGCTAGGAGTCATAATGCTCCATTAATTCTACTTAGGTAATATTTTTTATTTTGAGTCACAAGAATTTTCTTCTCTTTAAAAAATTATTTTTATTATATGTTTTGTTTAACTCTATAAGATTAGAGAAGTTAAAATTCATCAAACTTTAGATTTAATAGTAGATCAAGAGGAAACATAGTGTTGTTGTCTAAAAGACCTGAGTATCAACAGTCAACAGATCTGAGATTATCGGAGTATGTTTTGTAATTTGTATAACTTGGGGGAACGGTAATATAATGGAAATGAAACTAAGAACAAAACGATACAACATGAAAAACCCATTAACAAGAGGAAAAAACCACACTGTTAATAGTAAGAATACTCTTAGTCAAATGCAATAATAAAACAGTGAAGATTACAACGAAAATATAAGTTGGGAAAATGACTAAGGGGCTACCGCGAAGAGCAAAGCGCTAAAAATACAAAGGAGCACATGTGAAAGATGTTATCAGCGTGTAAAAATGGTCATCTCGAGTTAGCCCTTTCATCTCGTATTTATAAAGGGAAATCGTGTGTAAAACGCTCTGTAACTGCATATGACAACATTGTTATCGCCATGAGAGAGCGTGTGGGCTGCCCGTTGGATCGGTCCCCGAAGCACTTAAAAGGTCGCTGGTCGCATGATCTTCGGTCTTGTTGATTACATGGATCTTCGAGCTTCTTTAACTACGTGAGCCTTTGGGCTTCGTTATCCTTAAATGAGTTTGGTCGTCATCAAGTAATGGATTATGGACTGCGTAAGTTTGTTTCCTGTCACATAGGTCAGCCCAAACTATCTTGGGCTTCCGCTAGTTTGGGGTACTAGGTCCCGATGCTCTCATCACATAGCATGAAGGTATAATGATCGGTTAATTGTGTTGGATGTTGTTGTCGACCTTGAATATTTTGAAGATATCTTAAATATATATATACATTAATAATATGTGTGTTATTATATTTGCATTAATTAACCTATGCATTGAGGTTTTGATATATAAGTTGATTAAAGTTCATATAATATATAAGAAGAGAAGTTTCTTCTGGAGTGTCAATAACTTCATATGCTTTCATTAACGGCTATTGCAAGAACTAAGAAGAGTTGATGTTACAAATTCAAGGTTATCAAAATCGTCAATTCGAGATATCATTTGGTTTGATTTATTGGTGTAATTTTAGTTACTTTTGATTATTTTATCATGTCGTTTCCTTGCTTGGTATCCACAATTTTCTCATTTTCCAGGTGAACAAATCGTGTGTTCTTTGTTTTGCATGCTTTAGAATTCTATATAATAAAATTATAAATTAAAATAAAATTCAAAATTCAATAACAAGATCTTTAGATATAAAAATCTTTACACGTTAATTTCAACGGAATACAAATAAATCGAACTGAAATTGGATCAGGATTTGGTCTATATGAATTTTGAGAAATGTTTGATAATAATCGAGATATTCAAAAATTTAATTGAGAACTCAATTATCATAATCTAATATATATTATATATGAAATGAGATATGATGAAATATTGTATTCCTTATAACATATTATGATTATATGATACAAATATTCTACAATATTTAATTATAAATCAATCCTATATATGGTGTAATGGATTCAATTTTACCCTTTAAAGTTTACATTTTTCTTGTGAATAGTGATTTAATTGTCATGTGAGTTTCCTGATTTTGGATTTCAACGTTAAATCTTGTTTTTTCCTTTGATTTCTTCGTTTACATTTTATTTTTGTTGAATTAGATGTCGAGTTGGATCAAAATTTAATAATATTTTCTTACTGTCAATTTGATTTGTAAATACGACAAATAATATCGTACTCCATAGGAATTGGGGTTATGAAATATAGTTTCTTTTATCTTAAGGATTTTTTAATATTTGTTTTCTTTATAATAAAGAATTTTAACGAAAAACTTTAATGAAGAAATAATCAAATCTTCAAAGTACATATATTAGACAAGTCAAATATATATTGCAAAGCGTGATCGGATCCCAATGGTCGACCGTTGAGGATGATCGTTTAAGTCGATTGAAGAGCAACAACATGTGGTTACAATCGTGAATCATGTTGATGATTGGCTAGTAGTTATTGTCTGATTGGCATTTGCGTGTACACAGTATTGTGATCAACGGTCGACATCTCTTCACTTAACCAATTTTTTTGATGGAGGCTAGTCAATAATGGTTGAATCTAACAAGAGTAGTGTAGGCAAGACAAACGTGACAAGCTGATACAAGCTCAATGCATCCAACTAAACTATCACGTCTTCTGCAAGGATGTTCGAAACCGTATGGAAATATTTAAATAATTATTATTATTTTAAATAATTTTAAAATTTAATTATTTAATAAAAATATAATATATTAATATTAATAAAAATCTTATTATAAAAAGATATAAAAAAATGATAAATAAATATTATTATCATGAAATATCAAAAAAAATACAATTAAACAACGAAATTTGGATTAATATGAAATAATATATTACATAACATTTTAATATAACATCGAATATATATATTTATTATATAATTTAAATATTTAATCAGAAAAATTTAATTGAAATACATATAATTAATTTTATATGAAATGAGGTGGATGAAAAAAAATGAAAAAAAATTATGTAAATGAGATATAAAATAATATATAGCAGTGAGAAATGTGATGTGTTAATAGAAAAGTTTGATTTTAACGGGTATGACCATAATCACGAATAATGATGATTTCAATGTGCTTATTAGTTCTCTACTTATTTGTTTATCTCATTAATTTTGGGTTTCCCACATTAAAATAATGTATTCCAACTATTATCAACTATCAACGGTTCTTATAATATAAATAAATATAATATTACGAGATAAATATTTCGACATTAATATCCATGTTTTCAAAGCATCATCAAAATGAGAGTTTGCAGTGAATTTCAAATCATTACAAATTCTTAATTATACATGGGCCAAAAATAAACGGTAGGCCCGAAAATATTTGCCCAAATTACCAGCAGGCTTAAAGACTTGCTAGATTAAGGCCCAAACACTAGCCCAAATCACAATGCTCCACGTATTATGATTCACAATAATTTGCTTCTCTTAAGAAAACTATTTTAATTATATGATTTGTTTAATTATATAACATCCCACAAATTTAAATTCATAATTACATTAGATTTGATAGTACAAATTCTATATTTAAAAACTTTATGGAAAAACTAAATATTGAGAAAATTTCTATTGTTTTGGTGCAGCAAATAATATGCAATTAGTCATCTATGCGGTACCGACTTTCAATTTTTCACATTTTCCAGTGTCGAGTCGAGTCGAACTCTCGGACTAGCTCCAACTCTTGACACTTGAAACAAAACGACGTCTTTTTTATTTCTTCCTTAATTTGATTTTTTTATTCATCGGAAACGTATCTTATGTGCTTTCATGACTTTTTAATGTTGTCGATCTACTTGTGAATTCTTCGTACAAGCGATGATGGATCAAAAAGTGGTTGTTTTTTAGGAGATGGTAGAATCGACAAACGATATTCATTTTTTATAAGTTAAATTTTCTTATATAATGAATTGATAAATATTTATAGTTTTAAACTTGACTTTATGCAATTTTCTGTAAATTCTAACAATTATTTTTAAAAATTTTGCTTTTAATTAATATTATTTTATTTAATAATACGAGTCGAGTCGAAAATCTGACTCTTATACTCTTGCAGAGTTGTGTCGAGTCGAGTCTCACCGAGTCGGTCGGACGAGTTGATGCCGCATAGTTAATCATAGGGTGGAAGGCAGTTTTGGTCCCCAAAGTTTGAAAATTTTGGCAATTTTGATCCCCAAACTTTCCAATTTTGGCAAAACCAGCCCCCAAAGTTTCATGTACGCAAAATCGGTCCCTAAAGTTTGCGAATTTTGGCAAAAACAGTCCCCAAAGTTATGTGCGTGTGGCATAATTGGTCCCTAAAGTTGTAATTTGTGGCAAATTAGGTTCCAGGACGGAAATTAATTTGGGGGCCGGTTTTACCAAAATTCGCAAACTTTGTGGACGTATTTTGCGAAAATACGCAACTTTGGGGACCAAAATTGCCAAATCATCAAAACTTTGGAGACTGTTTTTGCCACTCGAAACTTTGGGGACCAAAATTGCCAAATTATCCAAACTTTGGGGACCCAAGTCGCCATTTTCTCTTAATCATACCTAATACTGTAATTGAAAAAAATGAAATTATTTACTGTTTAACCATTTTTATTAAGTAATGTATATAAAAAAATATTACAATTAATTTAATGTTTGTATAGTTAACTTATTCTTACATTAACTATAATTGTTAGGTTTTACAAGACGACTCACTCAAAAACTTTACCGTCGTTTGATTTCGTTATTAATTCGATTTTTTATTTATCGAATATATGCTTATAAGTTCTCACATCATTGTTATACAGTCGATCTATGTGTGGATTATTCTTACAAACGATGATAAACTGGAATATGACTATTTTTTAACATACTTTGTAGAATAATTTGGGAATAGATTAGTAGTCGTAGACTTGTAATTTATGTAACCCTTAACAAAGTAAAATATATATTTATCTATTATATTTTATTTAAAACACGAGAGAAATCAAAATGCGACTCTTACAATCTTGTCTAATTGGTCTATCGAGTTTATGGTTGTATACTTGAAAATTTGACTAATGCATGTAATAATAGAATTTTAATTAATCCATTGATTTGATTCATTTTTTCTACTCATGGTATATGTCTTTAAATCTAAATCATCGTGGTTTGGAATACTAAATATACAAAAAAATAATGTATATAATTCAACAAAAAATATAATGAAACCTTTTTAATTAATCATATTTTTAGTATCCAACCCGAAAATCCTAAAATCAAACTCTAAAATTCGATATTAAGGATTATAAAAAATAGGGGTGATGTTTGACCACGGCCCCCCAACTTACCGACGGTGTAAATGACATGCCTTCCAAGTTACGAAATTGCAAATATGGTACACTTTTTGAACAAAAATATACATTTCTAGTTCTCTAACTTTAATTAAATGCACATAAGATACCTCAAATTTTCAATATCGTTTATTATTGGCGTTTTAATGAACTCGTAAATTTTTAATATTTTATGCACAATTCTCGAACATCACGGGTAAATTTTGTATAATTTTTCAAAAGGATCTTATTTGCGTAGTTTTTGAGGGGTTTTTAAACGGTTTTCAACTTATCGAAAATCGGTGCTAGAATGTCAGAGGTAAAAAACAAACAGTATTGATAACTTTAGGTGTCATTCTTGCAATTTCGTAAATTAGAAAACATATACTTTACACAACTCGTAGGTTGAAGGGTTAATTATGTAATTTTCTCAAAAAAATAGTGATATTGCCAGTTATTTTTATAGACTTAAATATATTATCCATTTAAAGTTGTCGATAAAGTAGTTCGGATTTTTGTAGTGTTTCTCGTGGTTGGTTTCATGCCATTAGATTCCATAAGCGGGCCCCATATATCCAACGGTCCTGTACAAAGGAGAATCATTCACTTTATTTAATTCTTAAAATACTAGGAGGCCGACCTCTACAATTATTAATATAAATAATAATATTTTAATCTTAAAATTTTTAAGTCAAGAATTATATAAAGTTCAAATTTTAAATTTTATTATATATTTAGTAATTTTAAATATTAGTAAAAATATTGTATTTAAACTATAAATTTTATTACTCCATTTGTATTAACTTCATTGTGATTATGGGGTAATGTTAATATTATATTATAAATAAAAAATTCACTAATGTTTATTATCTTGTGTTGCCGTTAAAAAATTAATTCTAATAGTGGTGTTTGAGAAAATGTCATTCAATACAAAAATTTAACTAATGTATATTATCTTGAATTTGTGGATGTACTAATTTATTTTGTTTTATTTGAAACTTTATAATTATAAAATAATAATATATAATTAACACAAAACACTAAAATTAAATTTTTGATGTGTTAAACATTTGTTCTCTTCCATCTAGGTGATTTAATCATATTAAAATAATTTATATACGCACAATAGTATTCAAATGCAAAAATATTAAATTAAATAAAATTATATTTATTTTAGAATTTTTCAACTCTCTAAGTATTCTTCAATTAAAATTTACCAATGAAAAAAAAAGAATATAAAAGCTTAAAATAAAAAGCAAACAAGTATATATTTGTTATAGATATATAAAAATATATAAGATAATAATAAATATAAGATCAAACGTAATACAAAACAATATCCAATTTGGAATCGAGAGTGATCTGATTCAATTAAATATGCACATGTTAAATATCTATGTTACACCAACAATAACGTGGGGTGCAAGATTCGGGGTGTGAGATTCGTTAATTTCTTGTGAATTAGATTAGAGCATGTTAATAATTCGTTGATTTAAAAAATATAAATATATTATATTTTTACAATTTATTCAACAATAAAATAGTATTCCAAATCTCTAGCATGATGGATTGTATAAAAATTTAATGCAAATTAAATAATTTTTTTTCATTTTTTTAATGTTAACGCACCCTTGTGCAATGGGATGACAATGAGATAGATATCACATATGTATACTAGTAACTATTACATGCCCCACCTAACAAAATATGTATCCGCTCTCTGCCTCGCCCTTGTCTCATTCTTTTGTTACCCGCTCACTTCCGTCCGGCATCCGCTATGGATTAGAGGTTAACCAACGGTTTAAAATTTTGATTTTTATAAAAAATTGTAAATATCTATTTTTAAATAAATAAAAAAAATCTCAAAACAACAATATAAAATTAAAGAACTCTTTCGATAACTATAATTTTAAAATTATGGTTGCATCATCGAACCAATAGTATATTTTCTCCATACTCTATGATCGGACAATACTCGAGAATTTTACAAGTATCTAAAAGAAAATATAAACAAACAATCATCATGTTAACATATATTAATATATAAAATTAATGAATAAATATTAAAATTTATTAACAAATGTTCTTGTAGTTAAGAACATTTTCAAAAGACGAAAAATAAGATCAATAAACATAAATGGTCCACGAAATTCAATTTAATTAGGGTTTAACAAAACACTCAAACCCAAATAGATTGTTTGTCATCGAATTCATGAACATGTTTTATTTGCTCTATCAGCGGATTATTTTGCTCACCCAAAAAACAAGAAAACCGAAAACATTATGATTAGATGAATTTGAATAATTTTTTTTGTAAACACCAAAAAAATCGAAAATGAAGCAATAAGAAAACGAAAATCCGAAAATAAGATTTACATAATAAAAGTTCAAACCTTGAAAAAATAGACGGAATAATAGATAAGAATCGTGTTGAAATCACATTGAGAGGAAGATGAAAAAAAATGATAATTTGAAAAAAGAAAAAGTAACATTGAATTGGTAATAATTGAATTTCTTAATTAGGGTTTTGTAATTAAGGTAAAGATTTAAAAAATATTAGATATATTTAATAAATATAAGTTTGGAGGATATGGTTATTTAAATGGATTATCGAACGGATAATGAGACGGTTATGTATCAAATCACTTCCCGTCTCGTTTAAGGCGGATATAGAATTTTCTTCCCGCTCTGTTTCCACTACCCATTTAATTATTCAAAAACACTTTAAATGTGGCGAGTATCCGCTGGTTAACCGGACGGATAATCCAAATTGTCATCCCTTCTTGTGCACCCACACCCGGTGCGCTAAGTTTCACGAATCCGAACGAATCTTGCTACATATTTAAATATTTTGAAAATAAGTTTGAATACAATATTTATACATTTTATCGTTTAGTAGTTAGGACTTAGGATACAATCAGGCCACACAACATTAAATGTTTTCATGACAAAAAACTTTCCCATGGTCTTGGTATTCAATTATTGTAGTGTCTTTTGGCATTTTAGGAAAACTATTTTACAATAAACGAACAAATTGTTTAAATTAATAATCCCCATTTTTAAATGATTTTTTAGGTATTAAATAAATGTTTGAAATTTCAATTGAATTTCGACATATTTATTCACATTTAAGTGAACGAATATGTGAAATATAATCGTTCTTATTTTTGGTTATTGACATTTAAAATATCCAAATTATAAATTCCATATAGAATATATTATTAAATATTTGATTTGAATTTAATATTCATTTCCCTTTATATTTTGGAACCATAAGATATAAAATTTGATTCTCAAAATTTGACCCAATCAATGTTTTATACTATACGGCACCGACTCTTCAATTTTTCACATTTTCCCGTGTCGAGTCTAGTCGAGCTCTCCGACTCGCTCCAACTCTTAACACTTTATACAAAACGACGTCGTTTTGATTTCTTCCTTAATTTGATTTTTTTATTCATCGGAAACGTATCTTATATGTTTTCACAACTTTTTAATGTTGTCGATCTACTTGTGAATTCTTCGTACAAGCGATGATGGATCAAAAAGTGGTTGTTTTTGAGGAAATGGTAGAATCGACGAACGATATTCATTTTTTATAAATTAAATTTTCTTATATAATGAATTGATAAATATTTATAGTTTTAAACTTGACTTTATGCAATTTTCTACAAATTCTAACAATTACTTTTAAAAATTTTGCTTTTAATTAATATTCTTTTATTTAATAATACGATTCGTGTCGAAAATCTGACTCTTATACTCTTGCAAAGTCGTGTCGAGTCGAGTCGAGTAGCACCGAATCGGTCGGACGAGTCGATGCCGCATAGGTTTTATAAACTTGTATTAGTCTGTATGTCAAAAATTTGACCCAATCAATGAATTTTATTTTTTGTTTGAATGTAATTTTTCATAATACCCAAAATTTTGTTCAAATTTTGAACAATGTAACACAATGATATTAAAATCCGATCACTCGATTCTTATTCAAAAACCCTAAAACTAAAACCTAATTCAACCCCTTGGTTGAAACATTCAATTTTTTTAGTTTTAAAAATTTAAAATATATAACTTTATATGTTATTTGGAAACTCAGTCCACCGCTCGGTGCGGTTTAGTTGTATTTTGTTTTAACCAAACATCATTAACAACTGCGTTCGTGTGACTGCAGAAAACAGCGATGAGTTCACAGTTGAGTTTACCCAACGGCCACCAGAACGCACTTGCCAAATGTCAATTTTACCCTTAGTAAATTATAATTTGTTTTTTAAAAAAATAATTTGAATTAATAACTTCTTATATTCTATAAATTCTATGTTCAAACTATAAAAATATATATAATAATTTAAAAATATAGTTTTGAAATAACGAATTTATTATAAAATAATATGAAATATAATTTTTAAATTATAAACAATTATTTGAAAATAAGAGCAATATAGTCATTTTATGATATCACAATCACTAAACCGTTGTTTCAAAAATAGTTTTTAAAATCATGGTCAGTTCACCTCACAACACAGTACAGTCATTTCACCTCACCGCTATTTACCAAACGTTGTTCCAAACGTACCCATTATAACTTTGAATTTTAATAAGTGACTTTACAATTTCGACAAAGTGGTGTTTCGCATTAGCCCATGAACTTTAAAATAGTGTAAATACGGTGTCCCAAAATTTATAAATTACATGTAAAACATTCGAAGTTAATATAATGTGTGTCGTTGATTTCAAACATTTTAAAGTTATAAACATAATGTTCTCAAAGCTTAAAAATTGTATAGTTAATATTTGAAATTTCAAAATAATTTACATTTTGTCATTTATATTAAATGCATATATATTGTTTAAATTTAATTTGTTAACATTTTGAAAAATTTAATAATAATACATAAAATTATCAAAATGACTCAATAAAAAAAATGACAAAAACGGTTATTATTAATCATCATTTTCACAATTTCAATAATATTGTGTAGTTTATTTCTTAAGGGCCGTGAGAGTGACACGATGACTACAAGGCGCGTACGCGACCTGCCAAAATCAGTATCTTTTATTCGCATATTCTCATTTTTGTAACGTTTCTCTTGTAATAATCCGGTCCACTACTTTTAGTGGGACCAAACCAACGACATTTTGTCTGTAAACAGAAACTACTTTTTCTTATTTTACACATTACTCCTCCAACTTACTATTATTTAAATATATTCCTCTCTCATCCAACTCTATATATTTATTCAAATTACAAATATGGCACAAGTACAACAACTCCTATAATAACAAAGTAGAAACTCTACAATACGGACAATTTAAGACGTGGAAATCAGTTTAGGCAATTTATTATGTCATTTTTTTGTGTATAAAAATGGACGGATCACATTTAAATTCCCTTAAAGTTTGTATGGTAATATAGTTTAATATTAATTTCTTAATTTAATCAATAGTTCTCAAATTTAAATTTAATAGTTCTCAATGTTTAATCAATAATCTCAATGTTTAATCAATTTAATTCCCTTAAATGAACTATTATTAAATTTAAATTTAATCAATAGTTCTCAAATCGGATCACAATTTGGACGGTTTTGCCAAATTTAATGAATAGTTTCTTAATTTCGGTAATATAGTTCTCAATGTTTTTAAAAAGTATAATTAGATTCAAACTTTAATTTTTTGACCACCTAGACCTTATTGTAGATTTTTAAAAATTTAGTACTCAAGTTTAATGTATGTAGCAAAATTGATTCTCAAAATTTGTGAACTACTTTTGCAATACGGAGATCGAATATGCCAAATTTTAGAATTATTAGGAACTGTTTTTGCCAAAACTATCAAAACATGAAACTATCTATGTATGCCAATTTAGGGAATTATAACCAAATTTGTCAAAATAACGAAATTTTATGTATCAAACATGTTGTTATAGTCCATTTTTAGGGAGTACCAACAGTCACTCGATTCGTCAGCCAACAAACTCGGTTTTGATTTGTTTTTTATGGGGAAAACGATTAAAATTAAAAACAATAAAGAGGCGCAGCGATTTATAGTGGAAACCTCAGGAATTGGGGAGAAAACCACTTGACTAAGAGCGAATTACGCTCATAGTCTGTCCACTAATCAAACAATCCATACAGAATATAGCAGAGGTTTAATGAAAATGACAATGAATAAGAAAGCAGTAAGAACTCCGGCAGGGTAAAGGCATGTTATTATGCGTTCAAAAGGTCATCATATTTCCGTTGTCGCACTCTATATTTATAGAGTTAATGGCGTGTGTAGATCACGCTCTGTAACCGTCTCTGACAGGTTTGTTAGAGGTTGTTGTCGCGCGATGTAAAACGAGACTAGGACCGAGGCGTGGTCTACGTGATCAGGCCCGAGGTGTGGTAAACGTGTGAAGGCCCGAAGCATGGAAAGCGCGGGTTTGTAACTGTTTGGACCGAACCACGAAGCCAGTTACTAGAAAACGTTTTATTTCGACAAGGTTATCTTCGGTCCTCTCGCGGAACATCGGGTCGCTTTTCGTTAAGTGTATAAATGGGCTGCACAAGTTCGCTTCCATCATACGGATCGGCCCAATCGTTATTGGGTCTCATCCATTGCAGGGTACCCGATCCTAGAGTTCTCATCACATGTCATTTTCTCAAAAAAAATGTTACTCATTATAATTCGGTATACAAACCAATCGAGTTAGTTCGCAAACCGATCGAATTCGAGTTCCTATTTTTAATTGCATTTAGCTTGGTTTGAACTCGAATTCTTTACAAATTGAATTTGAAACATTTTTAAATGTATTTGAAACTTGCGAGCTCGTTCGCGATAAAATAATATCTTCTATTTTATCATTAAGAGAGGAACTAGAACAATGTAAAATCATTATGTTTTATTCTTTTGTGTGACTAATTTGAATATAAAAATCATGAATAATACAATTGATATGTTAGTTTTAGTATAATTATTTTATATTTAAAGTCATAGTTTATATGATACATCAACAAGAACATTACAAGATATCAATAGAATATTATTTAATTATTGTGTATGCAATAAGTAAATTTGGTAATCATTGAAATGTATATTAAATTAAAACTAAATATACAAGTGGGTAGAGTTTTTGAGTTTTTAAATGATATAATGAGTTTTTTTTGTACTCAAATTAAAACAGCGGTTAGGTGCGATACGATATCAATATCGTGATTTTCTTATGTTACACAAAACATAAACTTAATTGCGATGTGATAATCGTTAAAAAATCACGATATCATCACATCAGTTAAAACTAGTTGTGGCATCATCGTGATTTTGGAAAATACTAATTTACCCTTAATTCTATTAATTATAATATAATTATATTTATTATTTTATATATATAAGGGNTGAAGTCTAACTTTTTTCGTATTAATTTATATTATAATTCACAAACAATTATATTTATATTCATGTTTCCGTGTTTATAAAATGTTATAAAAATGCTATTAAAATGTTAAATATTATAAAAATACTTAAATTAAAATGTTAACCAACATTTTTTGTTTTTATTTGTATTTTTATTAAAGCTCATTTTATTATTTAAACATACAATTACAAACACAAACGAGTTCAATATTGACGAACTGTTCACACTATTAATGGTGATGTTTGAATACCCAGTCTACCGTCCGGTGCGGTGAACGTACCGTAGTTGTATTCTATTTTAACCAAACATTATTAATAACCGCGTTGATGTGACCGCAGAAAATAGCGGTGAGTTCACAGCTGAGTTAACCCAACCGCCACTAGAACGCACCTACCAAATGTCAATTTTACCATTGATAAATTATAGTTTATTTTTTTAAAAAAATAATTTTGATCAATAATTTCTTATATTCTATCAATTACGTGTTCAAACTATAAAAATATATATAACAATTTAAAAATATAGTTTTGAAATAACGAATTTATCATAAAATAATATGAAATATAATTTGTAAGTTATAAACAATTATTTAAAAATAATAGCAAAAAAATCATTTNATTTAATAATAATACATAAAATTATCAAAATGACTCAATAAAAAAAATGACAAAAACTGTTATTATTAATCATCATTTTCACAATTTCAATAATATTGTGTAGTTTATTTCTTAAGGGCCGTGAGAGTGACACGATGACTACTAGGCGCGTACGCGACCTGCCAAAATCAGTATCTTTTATTCGCATATTCTCATTTTTGTAACGTTTCTCTTGTAATAATCCGGTCCACTACTTTTAGTGGGACCAAACCAACGACATTTTGTCTGTAAACAGAAACTACTTTTTCTTATTTTACACATTACTCCTCCAACTTACTATTATTTAAATATATTCCTCTTTCATCCAACTCTATATATTTATTCAAATTACAAATATGGCACAAGTACAACAACTCCTATAATAACAAAGTAGAAACTCTACAATACCGACAATTTAAGACGTGGAAATCAGTTTAGGCAATTTATTATGTCATTTTTTTGTGTATAAAAATAGACGGATCACATTTAAATTCCCTTAATTTAATCAATAGTTTCTTAATTTCGATAATATAGTTCTCAATGTTTTTTAAAAGTATAATTAGACTCAACCTTTAATTTTTTGACAACCTAGACCTTATTGTTGATTTTTACAAATTTAGTACTCAAGTTTAATGTATGTAGCAAAATTGATTCTCAAAATTTGTGAACTAGTTTTGCAATACGGAGATGAATATATGCCAAATTTTAGAATTATTAGGAACAGTTTTTGCCAAAACTATCAAAACATGAAACTATCTATGTATGCCAATTTAAGGAATTATAACCAAATTTGTGAAAATAACAAAATTTAATGTATCAAACATGTTGTGGTTCGAAAACCGGGGGTGTCAACAATCGATCGGTTCGTTGCATGACGAACTCGGTTATAATTTGATTGATGTGTGGAGAACGATTGTAAATCAAAGGTGAAAAGACGCAGGAATTTTAGAGTGGAAAACCTCGAAGACAAGAAAAAAATCACTTGACTAAGAGCTAAAGAAAGTGCCCTTAGTCGGTTCAATAGGCACATTAATGATTATACAAGTCATGTTTGTTCTTTAGACAACAAAGAGAATGAGAAGAATCGAAAATAAATCGACAGAGATTTCTCTATGCGAAAGCTCCAAGGAAAATCGGAAGAATATCATTTTCTCACGCTCTAAGTGTCTTTTTTATACTTTTACTGTGCTGTATACAGTAGGGTGTCTTTTGTGTTTGTTCTTTGCGGCTAGGTCGGCCAATGTCAGGCGGAACAGCCGCCGGAAACGGCTTCACAGAGCTGCATGGCGCTAGACCTTTCGACGCTACTAGCCGGCTATTCTCTGGCCACTGGAGGCTCGTACGCCTTCGCCGGACCACGTTTCTGACAAGACTGTCGAGGGTTGTCGTTGCATGGGAGGAGTAGGAATGGCCCGAAGCAACGCCTGTAATATGTGGACCGATCGGTTTGCGCGCGTGCGTGAAGCTGGGTCCTACACATCGGGACCGATAGCTATAAACGATCGATCATGCCACGAGATCTGGATTGGTCATTCACTCACGTGGGCTGGATCTGGGTCTCCAAGTTGGCTTACGTTGTTTGAACTCATCTGACCAAACTTGGTCCTAACCCTATCAGGGATACCGGGTTCCAGGGATCTCATCAAAACATGTCATTTTCTCAAAAAAAATGTTACTCATTATAATTCGGTATACAAACCAATCGAGTTAGTTCGCAAACCGATCGAATTCGAGTTCCTTTTTTAATTGCATTTAGCTTGGTTTGAACTCGAATTCTTAACAAATTGAATTTCAAACATTTTTAAATGTATTTGAAACTTGCGAGCTCGTTCGCCATAAAATAATATCTTCTATTTTATTATTAAGAGAGGAACTAGAACAATGTAAAATCATTATGTTTTATTCTTTTGCGTGTCTAATTTGAATATAAAAATCATGAATAATACAATTGAGATGTTAGTTTTAGTATAATTATTTTATATTTAAAGTCATAGTTTATATGATACATCAACAAAAACATTACAAGATATCAATAGAATATTATTTAATTATTGTGTATACAATAAGTAAATTTGGTAATCATTGAAATGTATATTAAATTAAAATTAAATATACAAGTGGGTAGAGTTTTTTAGTTTTTAAATGATATAATGAGTTTATTTGATACTCAAATTAAAATTGCGGAGAGGTGCGATGCGATGTCCAGATCGTGATTTTCTTATATTACACAAAACATAAACTTAATTGCGATGTGATAATCGTTAAAAAATAACGATATCATCACAACTGTTAAAACTAGTTGTGGCATCATCGTGATTTTGGAAAAAATTAATTTACCATTAATTCTATTAATTATAATATAATTATATTTATTATTTTATATATATATAGGTATATTAGTATTTTTACGTAAATCGCGATCATAATATCACAATTTTCCCAAACATATTTAAAAATTCACGATTATCATATATCGCCATATCTCACCACACCTCACCGCACCTCACCATATTTCACTACACTCAATTTTAAAAGTTATACAAAAAAAACACAATATATTTAGAATTTTCTAGCCTGACAATAATTTCATTTGTTATGATATTAAAATCGAATAATATTTTTTTATTTATTCAAGGAAAGATAATAAAATATAATTATTGTTAGTATTATTTTAATGCTCATTTATATTTTTCTGAGGCTTCCGTGTTAATAATTGCACCTGCATTTTGAATTTAAAGGCTTTTATTGTTTCTAAATGACTGACAGTAAAATAACTCTCATTAACTTTTACTGATATTATTATTTTTAATAATAATAATTATCGTAAACCGGGAAAAGTATTTTTAAAATCTTCAACCGTTAGATCATAAACACGCGTCCTTGAACCGTACGATGGCATAATTGAAATGTGTAAATTATTTGACTTAGGGAGGCGATATTCCACTTTGTCCGAACGTATTTCACATCTGAGAGATTATTAATTCACATTTATTTTTTTATTTAAATTATAAAATGTTTGATTTATTAATAAAATCATACCACTAATAACATATTCTAGGTATCTTGTACCAAGCAACATTCAATTTTTTACGAGTTCAATTAATATTTATAATATTTTTTAAAAAATTATTAAATATTGTTTTTTAAGATAAATTATACATTGGGATTATAATTTTAAAATCTGAGATATACCTTTAATTTGAAAAAATAAATAATAAATACACCGCCATACACGGTGTTTTATTATTTGAAAAAATTAGAAAATCTTAAAAAAACGAAATAATTATTTAAATGAATTCTTGTGAAATTTTAACCAATCCAACCTATTATATTTCAATTGATTTAAAATATTATTTAATTCTCGAATAAAATATAAAAAATAATGCATATATATATATTTAAATCAATAAATCTATAATGCACACTAATCAGATTCGTAATAAATTTAGGAATCAAGCACCTCACATCCTTTTTAGTGCAACCTAGATAGAAGATAGATAAATTAACATGTAATCCCGAATGTCTATAAATATCGACTACTTGTACAAGTTATGTGATCTTAAAAATGTAACTACAAAGTTATATAGATGATGTTAGATTGGAAAGTTGTGAATAGTGGTTGTGGAGTAGTTATATGAAGTGGACCATAGGTTTTAATTATTTTGTCAACAATTGGTTCAACAAATTAGGTGTAGTATATGATGCTTCATTTTCGACTTAGATTAGTATCAAATAATTATACAAATATCACACATGAATTTAACTATAAGTTATAAATATAGTAAATAGATCTATATATTTAAAATAAATGTAAGGATATCAAACATAAAGAAGAAAATGAAGCACTCATTCCCCAACTTCCATAGTGTTAACAATACTCGTCAATCATAATTTATAATAACATATACAGTCCCCAAATTGTAAGGTTATAAACATAGCAATTATATCTCAAAAGTTGCAAGCTTTTTCCCAAAATTTTATTTTTACTGAGGATCTTAATTGTCAAAATGAAAACTCTTGAGATTGATTTTATTAAAATTTATAATTTATTGGGATTTGTTTTGTCATTTTGATGTTTTTGAGATCATGATTAACACAATTATAAAACATTCGAGTCCAAAACTGTCAAAATATGAAAATATTATGGTGTCGTTTTATCATAATATTGAGGAAGTAGAATTGAAATGAGAGTTTGACAAAGTATAATAATTTTAAAATTTAATTTAATTGATAAAAACGTTTAGATCATAGCTATATTTAAAATTTGATTATAGTATGTACAGTGTAATTTAATTAAAATTATAGTTTGGTTTAAAATAAAAAATGAAAATTCTCTTTTTGATAAATAAATAAATTATTCTATCCATATCATTGTACCGTCCTAATTGATGTCCCTTGTCCTTATCCTTTCAAATGGTGTAATAATAAATGATATTTTTTATTATTAAGAATTAGATCTTTTCTATTTATATAGTTATTCGGAAAATACAAGGTCGTTATCGAATTAACACATATGGTTATTTCTCTTGATTTTGTTAGAAAACAAAATTTATTTCTAAATTTATTCATTTTTTAAATAAATAAAGATAAACATTAAAATATTTATTTTACGATGATATTAATATATTTTTGTCAAAAAAATTCTAATATTTAATTATAATTAAACATCTAACTGTGGGTATTGGGTAATCCGTGAGTGTTGACGTGGCATCTTCACTGCGTCAGCTATATAAACCCCTCCCATTTCACCTTCAGGAAAACCAAAATCAGTCAAGAAAATTTTAAATATATATTTATATAAAGAAGAGAAGGGAAGAAGAGGAAGAAGAATTGCAGAACACTCTAGGCTAGCTGAATTACCTGTGGCTTCGCCGGGAAGGGAATATTCCGGCGGGTTCTAATGAAACAGAATACTCGTGTTTCCTTTCATTATAATAGTCATGTTCTTCTCCAACAGCTGTGATAGAAAGCTACGGCTTATCTGTAGCTATTGTTACTTGGTGACTGGATGATTTCTGGTTTTGAATTTATTGTGTTGTTGAGTAAATTTGATTCTCTGGTGTTGCTATCTCTTTGAGATGATTGGGATCGGAGGATTATGAGGTTTATAACGTGTGTTCAGACAATTGTGGTGCATCATTTTTAGTTCTCGATTTGGAGTTTTCTTCGTTGATTAGGGTTTATTTTGGGGGTTTTGATTTGTTTTACTGTGTTCGGAGAAGATTTTGGTTAGATTTGACCGGAAAATGCCTTTCCCGGCGAGAGTACAGCCGATCGATTGGATCCAAGGCGAGGCTGTTAAGCCATTGGTGCTAAAATCGCGGCTGAAGCGGTTGTTTGACCGTCCATTTAATGGTGTTTTAAAGACCTCGGTTACTGAGAAGCCACCGCCTACCGGAGGAGAAAAAGAGGCTGTGGCTGTGATTGAGGTTTCTGGTACGGCGGCGGTGGAGTTTGAACCAAGCTCTGTTTGTCTTGACAAAATGGTTCGCAATTTCATAGAAGACGGAAACGAGAAGCAAGCCGCAGTTCCAATGGTGAAATGCGGCCGGAATCGATGTAATTGCTTTAACGGCAACAGCAACGATACCTCCGACGACGAGCTCGATTTCTTCTCTGATTCCTTATCTGCTCATTCTTCCTTCACAGACCCCTCCGATACTCTCAAGGTACACTGAACTTTCCATTTCCCCATGTTTAGGATTTTCCTTTGTACGGAAGCTCTGTTTATTTTCTTTTCTTTCTTCTGGTCCCTGCTTCATTTTTTCCAAAATTTTTCTCCATTTTTAGAGCTTGATTCCTTGTGCAAGCTCGGATGAAAGAAATCTACTAGCAGATACATCGAAAATCGTTGAGAAGAACAGCAAAACTTGCAAACCAAGAGATGATCTGAAGAAAATCGTCTCTGAAAATCTTGTTTCTCTTGGGTATGACGCTTCTGTTTGCAGATCTAAGTGGGAAAAATCTTCTTCAATTCCTGCTGGTAATTATTCATCTAGATCCCATTTTTCTTCATTGTTAAACCCAGAATTGTGAAGACGAATTCTTAACCGGTGCCGGTGAAATTTTCAGGTGAATACGAATACGTAGATGTGTTAATCAACGGCGAGAGGTTAATAATCGATGTTGATTTCCGATCAGAATTCGAAATCGCCAGATCTACAAGCAGCTACAAGGCGATCCTTCAGATTTTACCACACTTATTCGTCGGAAAATCAGATCGCCTCCTTCAAATCATCTCCGTCGCATCGGAGGCAGCGCGACAGAGTCTCAAGAAAAAAGGGATGCACATCGCACCATGGCGTAAACCGGAGTATATTAAATCCAAATGGCTCGCTCCCCACACTCGCCTCACTCAGATCCAACCCCAGAAAGAGACAACAGAGAAACCAGATTCAGATTCAGATTCAGACATCGGAGAATTGAACTTAATCTTCCCCGATGAACCCAAATCGGAAACACCACCGTTATCAGGTTGGCAACTCCCAACAGTAAAGCCTAAAAGCGTGGAGAAGGCAAACAAAGTGGTGATCACCGGGCTAGCATCACTCCTCAGTGAAAAACTCTAGCTAAAAAACAAAAAATCACAAGTAAGTTTCAGCTTCTGGATCTAGACCTTGTTCAATTAATGTTAATCCTGCAAAATCTTCTGTTTCTTCATGGATTAGTGCTCCAATGAAGGATTGTTTTTGTGGGTTTTGTTTATTTCTATGGATTTTCTCTGTTTCCCTTCTATTTTACTCAGAAGGGTACTGCCTACCCCCTACTTCGTCTTCTTCATCTTTCTGTATAAACAACAGTAAATCCTCTGTGTTTTCTTCTTCATCTGCACTTAATTATTATGCAATAAACATTTTGTTCATATTCTAGATCCAAAATTCATCTGTTTTTTTTCATGGATTTTCCCTCAGAGGCACGCTGTTGCTCCTTGTCATTTACTATACAGACACCAACACAAAAAAAAACGAAACATAAAGCAGCGCCTTCCCTTAATAATTTAATTAGAATATTGTTATAATTTTGTTAAATTTAGCTCATAATTTATAGTTTCATATTTAATCCTTTTAACATTAATAATTTGATAAGTTTGATTTTCCAAATTGTAACATTTGGAAAATTAAATCGCCAAAATAGAAATTATCATAATTATTAAATTTTAAATAACAAAATTTCAAGGATCAAATTTGTGTGCAATATTAATTTAATTTGAGTCATTCCCAAAAATATAAAAAATTGTGTAAAATATTAGTTATTAGTATTTAATGAAAACATAATAATAACTTATTTGACTATATCTTAATAAGAACTTATTAGTTAAAATTCGTAACTAACTTATTTGATTTATAAAAAATGATATTAATTTTGTAAATTTAGTTTTGAAGTAAAAAATATAAATTATAAATGAATTACAAAATTTATGTATTTTGATATTTTTGATATTAATAATTTAATTTATTTTATTATTCGTGGATAGATACTGTATTGATTTGATATACAATTTATATATTCGATATATCGTTAAATTGACTGGTGTGATATACATAATGATAATAGTTTTTAAAATATTGGTTAAGATAGAAGAGAATGAAATAATTATTCTTAATAATTTTACTTATTATTATAATGTCATAAAGTAGGAGATTAGCGAAAAATTAGTTTTTTATTTCTCGTGTGGTCAATTTTTGAATATTTTATTTAATGGTTGTCAGAAATTGAATTAACTTTTATTTAATAATTAAATATGCGTGCAAGCAAACGAAGCCGAAGCCCTGAGGCGTCGTATCTTTGAAGTTTTTGGGTTTCTGGAGTACACTGAAAAGCGTGCAGAAAATTTATAATTGTCCGTAGCGGGGCCCAGATCCTCGTGCCACCTCGTACGCCGTAAATCATTACTTTAATTAATTAAATTATTGTTTATTTTAATCAAATGTGGGCCCATCGATCCACAAAAAATTTAAATGAATCTTAGTTAAAATTTGTTTTTGGACAATAACAAGTGGAGTGAAGTCTAACTTTTTTCGTATTAATTTATATTATAATTCACAAACAATTATATTTATATTCATGTTTCCGTGTTTATAAAATGTTATAAAAATACTATTAAAATGTTAAATATTATAAAAATACTTAAATTAAAATGCTAACCAACATTTTTTGTTTTTATTTGTATTTTTATTAAAGCTCATTTTATTATTTAAACATACAATTACAAACACAAACGAGTTCAATATTGACGAACTGTTCACACTATTAATAGCTTCAGTCTTGGATTCTCGGTTTGAAATATTAAGGCTATGTTCTATATGCATTCTCAAAATGAATTTTGATGTTAGAATGCATTATTACAGTTTTTACAGAACACTACAGCATTTACATTCTGATTATAAACAGAATACATTTTCAAATTGTTATTTGAATGTAGAATGTAGTAGGAGGCTGGATATGGAAATTAGAATGCATTCTCGTTATTTAAATTATAAATATATCATCTAAAAAATCATATTTTCTTTCACCTTCAACAATCTCACATTTACAATGTCGTTCGACATATTTGTAAGTTGTCCATTCTCATGTATCTTTAACGTACAAATTTAACCATACATAATTTCTTTCGTCATGTAGATACTAGCGTCGATGAATCTAATTTGGATAAATCTAATTTTATACAGAATATTATTCTTGTTCTGCAATTCAATTTATCAATTACAGAACACTCAATGCATTCTCGATTTATAATCACATTTTACCAAACGCTGTTCCAAACGTGCAATAGCTTGTCTTGGATTCTCGGCTTGAAAAATTAAGTCTCTAAATATGATTTTATAATACAAGTTGAAATATTTTGGTATAACGAATTTTTTTAAAGAAATCTTATTTTTCAATTTTATCCTTATATAAAATTAATTTTTTGCATAAAATTTATACTATGTTCTATAGTTACTAATCCCGAACAAAATCCATATTTAATATTTTAGATTTTTCAGTTGGGTTAATTTAATTTGTTCGTTATACTAACAATTATTTAAAAATAATAGCAAAAAAATCATGATATAAAGACTCAAATTGAAATTTTTTAAAATATTGAAGGATTTATCTTATGAATATTACATAATTAAAGATATCAAGAATATTATATAATTATATAAATATTAAAGCTAATTTCATATATTAAAATTAATATTGACAGTGACATTAAATATATATAGTTAATTTATATTATTTTTAAAACTTAAATGAAAATGAAATTTAGACTTATAATATATATGATTTTTGGGGTTAAAAAACATAATAAATAATGTGAAGTTACAAAACAATCCTCCTTCTGCTTTTTGTATTATTTCTCCTCTTTGTGGACCCAACTCTATGAATAGTTATCTTTTTCATAAAACTATTTATTCTCTCTTCTTACTTTTTTTGCTGTCCAGTCCTCTCTCTTTGTACTATTTAAATATTTTAACTTTTTATGGGTATTACTTTTCCTTCGTTTCTTCTCACTCTCAATGATTACATCAACAAAGAGTATTCTTCATTTTTTGTCATGGGGTATGTGGGACCCACTTGAATAATATAAAAGTAATATCATCTGGACAATGGGCCCGTCTCAATATTTAATTTAAGAAAAAATTACAAGAATAACCCTCCATATTTGAAATAATATAAAGATGATATTTTTATAGTTTCAAAATTACGTATGAAGCATCCAAAGTTTACATAATGTATGTGGTTGATTCTGCAACTTTTTAAATTTTTAAAAAACATGACCTCAAAGTATAAAAATTGTATGGTTGGCCCCCAAAGTTACAAAATCTTTTATATTTGACCATTACGTCTAGTATTTTTTTGAGTTTATATACAAAGTAAAATTACCATGAAATATAATAACAAAACATTGTAAGACAAATTAGTCTTTTAGCAAGCGGATATTACATATTTTTCCAAGTCAATTCTGAACTCTTTAATATATTCGGGGGTTAAATATCAAATCAGTAAACAAAATCGGTCAATTTCAACATGTGGAAAGAACAAGGTCAATTGCGAAAAAACTCAAAAAAATACCGGACGTGAAGGTTAAATATAAACGGTTTTGAAACTTTAAGGGTCAACCATACAATTTTTAAACTTTGAGGGTATGATGTTTACAAATTTAAAAAGATAGAGGGTCAACAACATACATTATGTAAACTTTAGATGCTTCGTACGCAATTTTGAAACTATAAGGATATCGTCTTTACACTATTTCAAAGATTATCGACCCATAACAAATACCACTCTTTAATTTAATTTAATTTAATTTAATTCAAATTTTCAGTACTAAAGTAATTATTATTACATGTCACAAAACGACAAAGTGATTTTTATCAATTATATATAACGAAATCTTAAATTTATAATAATATTCATTTTTAGTTGTTTAAAACTTAAGTGTTAATATTTTATTTTATTTTTATAAATAAATTATGTATGATATACACGGTTTATGTTATGTGTGCTCGATTTCGTTAACCATAATTAATACTTGTGGAATATAATTTTTTATTTTGTCATTCAAAATCTTAAAATTTTTAAATTTGCAAATTCATCAACAATGTGTCAATATTATAAATTTATTTAATTATCAGATAAATATATTTCCTTGATAAGTTCTTTGTGTTAAATAAAATCATATACCATATAATAATAGTAAAAATTAACAATGTGAAAATTATGTATGATATCATTAAAATATTTAAAAATTAATCTGTATGTAAATTAAGAATGAATATTTATTATAATTATTTATCAAATATGAAACAAAGTTTGAAATTTGTAATATTTTTAGTTAAATGATATAATCTGTTCATTTTGTAAAAAAATTGTATAACTAAGAAAATTTATCCAAAAAATATATTTATTATTAAATTTTTATTTTCAATAAAAAATAAGAATGATATTATTACAAAGTAAATGTGAAATTGTATTGTCATGATATTAGCTTCCTAGACAAAGGTTTTCCCAATATCAAAAGGGACCACGGTGCTTTCAACTGTTAAAGCTTTGGCAATTCTACTGTGGTCTCCACCCTACCTTCCCTAACATGGACTCGCAATCTTAGTTCCTCACAAAACTTATGTATAGTCTCTACTCTATCTAATGAATGATACCGATCCATGAGTTTTTGGGACGATTTTTCATCGTCTAAAAAATGATATAAAAGAGTGATTTTTTTTTCAATTTCTTCGTTCAAAAGTTTCTTATATATTATCCCATAAAAATATTTTGGGAATTCCTAAGTAAAGCAAAGTAAAAAATATTGTGGGCTAATTGATCATTGGTTGGACACGACCAGGACCGGTGGTCCGGACCTATGGATCGTGCTTCTAGGTCGGCTCATGTATCCAGGTCCAAGTTGAGGTTTGTTTGTATCTTTTTTACTTGAGAAATAAAATATGGGTCGGATCCGAAGCATTCTTAATTCTGCCTGACCCTGATATTTTTATTCAGATTGGGCCGTAATTCCCTGCTATATCAGGCCCGTTTGGTAATAGTGATTTTTCAAGAAAAGTACCGTAAATATTAAATAATAATAAAGATAATAATGAAAACCAAATATTATCGTTCTTTTATTAGGTAATATCTAATTTCAGATTTTGGGTCGAAACCCAAATATTTTCAGGTCTTCCCATAAAAAATAAAAATAAATTTTTAAATTATAAAAAAAATTAAATTTGCTACCAATTGATATATATGCAGTAACATTGAGTTCATTTGGTTCAGTTTTTTAAAATTGAAGTATGGTGAGATATGATGATCGTGAATTTTTATATATGTTTGGTAAAATTACGATATTATAATCGTGATTTATATAAAAATACTAATATACAAATATATATAAAAAAATAATAAATATAATTATATTATAATTAATAGAAAGATAAAATAGAATTTTCCAAAAGCACGATGAGGTCACAATTGGTATAAACAATTGTGATGAAATCGTGATTTTTTAACGATTATCACATCGCAATTAACCTTGTGTTTTATGTACCATAAAAAATCACGATTTGATGACCTCACTGCACTTTCTA
Organism: Utricularia reniformis; assembly: GCA_009725065.1. Taxonomy (NCBI): domain Eukaryota; kingdom Viridiplantae; phylum Streptophyta; class Magnoliopsida; order Lamiales; family Lentibulariaceae; genus Utricularia; species Utricularia reniformis. Next base: position 73,823 of record RWGZ01001769.1, on the reverse strand, counting down.
TCGCCGAACCAAACAAACTCATTGTGTTTTTCTCTTATGATTTATATAAAATGTAGTATATTTTCCAAATTTGATAGCATTACCACCATAATCAAAGCTCAATAAACAAATTAACTAAATTCACAAAACACATGAGTCCTAAATCAATTTTGTTCATGTTTTGGTTGTGTGTTCGTTAAAAAATCAGCATCCGAAAATCTTACCTTACCACACAGCAATTTTTATTTGAATATCAATTAAACCCAATTAATTATAAGTGAAATCAAAACATAGAAAATGAAATAGGTTCAAACATCTCTGAGAAATAATAACAAAACAATGTAATTAAACACATGTTTATTGTAATAGAATAATAAAATTGTCTGATGAACTTTCTTCATTCTTTGCCATCAGCAGCACGAAGAGATCCAAGTTGAACCGGAGCTTGCGTACCGACAACTTTCGACGAGACATAAACCGACAAGTCGATTCCTTTTTCCTTCTCCTTTTCGATTTGTTCCTTGATCCAAAAGTACGTAATCCTCAATCCATCCTTCACAAATACGTATCAAATATCACATAAACTTGAAGCAAAACCCATCGTAAAAACATATTAATACCTTGAGTTTCATCGAAGGAGCCCACCCGAGTTTTTCTTTGATAAGATTATTATCCGAGTTTCGACCACGAACCCCTTCCGGTCCTGGGATATGCTTAATCTCAACTTGCTTATCCTCGAAACTCAGTACAATTTCAGCCATTTCATTCATGCTTACCATTTCATCACTTCCGATATTTACCGGTTCACGAAAGTCAGATTTCGTTAACCTGAATCGTATTTACGAGTTAAGATCATGGCTTGAACGGAAATAACCCGAAACGTACCGTAAAACTCCTTCGACACATTCGTCGATAAATGTGAATGATCGTGTTTGAAGACCATCTCCCCACATTTCGAACTTATCACTAGATGTAAGAGCTTTTCTACAGAAAGCAGCTGGAGCTTTCTCACGACCACCTGCAAAAGAATCCGATTATTCTTCGTAAGAACTCGGAAATTTTTTATCGAATCACCTTTCCATGTTCCGAATGGACCGTAAATGTTATGAAACCTTCCAATTCGACACTCGATTCCGAAGTCTTTATTGTAATGTTTGCAAAGTTCCTCAGTTGCAAGTTTCTCTAAACCATAAGCATCTTGAGGCTATACAATCGAAAAAAACGAATATAATTCGGAGAAATACGAATATCTCAATCGAAATTTGAACCTCGGCAGGCCAAGCATCAGATTCTTTCAAGCTAACATTTGTATCCAGTTGCTTAAACTCAGGATAAATACAAGCACTAGAAGCATAAAAGAATCTACATCCAAATAAAACACCGAAAATTCAGTTCTCAATATTCGAACGAATACGTAAAACGTAACATAAATTACCTCTTAACTCCATTGATTCTAGCAGCTTCTATCATGTTAAAACTGATCATCGTATTATTATACATAATAACGGAGTGATTCGACTGAATAAAACCCATTCCACCCATGTCTGCTGCGAGATTGAAGACATGATCAACTTCTTGAGTAACTTTCAGACAATTATCCATAACCCTTAGATCCACAAGATGGAATTCATTACAAAACATATCCTCAGTCATGTGTTCATTCTTTTTCCAATCTGAGGCAATAATGTAATGACCCTCACTCTTCAATCTTCTCGCAATGTGGGATGCGATGAATCCACCCGCACCAGTTATCGAAATTCGAAGCTTTTCTGTAGGCCAGTAAGGCTCACGTTCTAGATCTTCATAAGTGTATGATCCATAGATTGTTTCTCCGTTGTTTCCCATTGTTCTATAAAGAAAAGGCACAATTTTAAAGCAAAGAATACAAACACACAAATTATAAACTGAACCCTAAACTGTTTCAGACTCTAGATAATGAAAGATCCATGAACAAAAACACAAGATCGAAGAATTTAGCCAATAAGAAGCACAAATAACAGTAAAGAAAAGCACATTCCGGAAGTTAAAGAAAAAACCCACAAAACACAACACCCCAAATCAATTAGAGAACGAACTTGCAGCAAGGGGCAGTTTAAATCTAAAAGTGGAGCAAAAAAAATCCCAGTTTTTGTACTTGAGAAGATCTCTACTTCAGGAGTGGGAACACACGCGCGGGCAGTAGAAAAATTGGGGCTTTAGATCGAAATATATCTAGAATTGTGAATGAAACTGGACCCTGTTTGACAGCCGATAAGTGAAATTTATAGTTTAAACTCCCCTTGAACTCTTCCTCTTGAATGGGCTTGTTTGATTACGAACGTGTTTGTCTGTATCTTGAAGAATCTGACGATCAAGATTTCTCCGCCTTTCACTCCCCTGTTTTGTCGATCTGCTTATCATCTTTTGTGTTTATTTATATAGTACGCCGGATGGGTAGTGGGCACGTTGTCATATTAATATTTTTATAAAATAGAATAAAAAATCACTAATATATATATTGGTATATAACTTTTAATTAGAGTTTATATAATATATTAAATATTCGATTTTGAAAAACATCAGATTTAATTGCACTCAAAATTGAAATTTCAGTGAAACTATCAAAATTTCAAATAAATTTCACGTTTATTCAAAATGCAAATTTATGAGTTAAATATATGAAATATATACATATTTGACAAATATATATATATATATACTATTTTTTTGGAAAAATTGTTCTTGTTAGAATGAGTCGCATTTATCTCAATTGCAAATTATAATAGTTTGTATATTATGATGTTATTTTTCCGTAAAGTGGAATAAAAGGCAATACAAATTTACAAATTGTAGGAAATGCCTTTTGCATTATTTATGATTTTTAATTTTTATTTTGATTATATGTATATTAATATATTAAAAATTAATATAATATTCTTTGTGTTGAGTATAAATAAACATTCGATGTCAACTATTCTTAAGTTGACATTTTGAGTGTTATTTTACCATAAACGAGTGCAATAGATAATTTAAACAAACAAAAAATTATTTTTGTATTAAATAAATTCAAAATTTAATGGATCGAAATTGTTTATACAACGTATTTTTAAGAGAAGTGAATCACATTAAATAATTTGGACTAAGTCAATTAATTACGATATTGGACCTCTTATAAATTAAAATATTTCTATTTTAATATCTGATATGAAGCATTTTTACTTTAACATTCTCCTCAAGTCGAACTTATAATGGTTTGGTTCAAACTTGATTCAATAAGTTTGATAGTGCTTGAGTCATACGTTGTTAGAGTATCCATGTAATCTAATAGATAAAATACTTGAACCGTATTGAAAAGATTATGTCAAACTAATTATTCATGATATCACTATTCTAATAAAAAAAATATGATTATAATTTATATATCTAGAAATTAAATTGTAGGAACAACATAGGTGTAAGTTAGGAATGAGTTAATGGTGTACTTGTTTGTTGTCATATTTGACTTTTGTAACGACAATCTAGTATCTATTTTCATTAGTTTGACAACTATTGATGTAATAATAAAGGACGATCCTTAGATATGATTCCCATAGATTAGAGGTTATGACAAATTGAGTCCCCATAGTTTTGAAAATTTAGTAACTTTGAACCCCAAAGTTTTAGAATGTCAAAACATGTTCCCGAATTTTGTATGATTTGGGCAAAACTAGTCCCCATTATTTATAAAATTGACAATATTAATCCACAAACTCTTCAATTTCGGCAATGTTAGTCTCCAAACAAAAACAATAGCATATTTGATCCTCGTAATTCCAGAGTTTTGGCAAAAAAAATCTCTAACGGTGTTAGAGATTCTCAACGTTTTGAAAAATGGCAATTACGGCCGTTAAATAATTTTGCAACGGTGGTTCTTAAAGTTTTGAAAAACGTAAACCCTAACTGTCATTAAATAATATAGGTACCAATTTCACCAAATTCCCCAAATTTGGGGACTAGTTTTGCCACCAAACGTAAATAATGATGACTTGTTTTGCATTTTTTAAACTTTGGGGACTAATTATGAATTTTGGGAATTGAATTTGTCAAATTTTACAAACTATGGGGATTAATATTGCCAATTAATTGAAGTTTGAGGACTGTATACACCAAAAAATAATTTGAGGATCAAATTTGCCAAAATGAACAAAATTTGGGGACCAAGACCGCCATTTTCCGAATAATAAACTATTTTTGTTATATGGCTATTGATAAGACAATGTTTATGGGGTTTTTTTTATCTTAAATGGATTTTATTTTTGCTGTAAAAATAGCAAGGATTCATTTCAGATAAAACATTGATGTAATAATCATACACAATGTTTATATTACCACGGATCGTGATGATCAAACAACAATATTTTAGGGTAGTGTTATTGTACTGAAAAATTGACAACAACAAAATTAGATATCATTTTAATGAGTAGTGATCCAACGAAATAGTAGGAAACCCTAGATTTTGTAAATGAAAAACTATTATATAAAAGAAATGATAAAAATCACATCGGTCATAGCTTTCGAATTCACTATAAATATCAATTTATATTTTTACAACAAGTAAACACCATGTAGAAACGAAAGAAGTGTATAACAGTTGATTTTTTAGGTCATGCCAAAATAGGGTTGTTATTCGATTCGAACGAACCGAAAGCGTTGTGTTCATGTTCGTTCATATTTTAATTCGAACGCGTTAATGTTCGTTCATACTTTATTCGAACGTAAAAATATGTTAGAACATTGTTCAAATTATTAAGTGAATGTTCATGTTCGTTCGAATAGCTTGTTCGAACATTGTTCGTACGATTTGTTCGAAAATGTTTGTACTATTTGGCAAAATTCACCAAAAATTAAATTTGGTTGTTTTTCAAACAAAATCACAAAAAATAAATATACCGAAGAAATAATCAAATATTTATTTTCACGAAACAAAGAAGACTAATTTAATTCATTTATAATTTATCATCCATACAAAACATTATGGGCTACATAAAAAATTTGTTGTCAAAGCATAAAAATCATTGCAATTTATTTTTATCAATCAGGAAAAAAGATTGATTTACAGGTTTTTAAATCGAATGAAGAATTGAGAACTAATTCCCAACCGCCGTTAAATTCAAAGAGTGAAAATTATGGTTTTGTAAATGTTTGTAAATTTAAATATTATAATAATCTATTAGAATAAAAATTAATTGATATAATATATTTGTTCACGAAAATGTTCGTGTTCGTTCAAATTATAAACGAACAAAAAATAATGTTCGAACAATGTTGATATTTTTATTCGAACGAGTGAACACAATCACATTCGAGCCGAACACATATTGTTCACGAACTGTTCGGATCATGTAAGAGCCCTATGCCAAAACCTTATTCTTTTATACGTTAATTTTATTTATATAGATATATATTCCAACCAATCACAAGTCTTACTACTTATTTGTATATAATCTCAAATAATAACAATGGGCTTCAAATTAAATTCAATTATCAATAAAAAAAATAATTAATTCAATCCAAGTTTTTTGTAAATTGTCTTTCATCTAAAAATAATGTCGTCTCAATTTTCATCTAACTATCGGTGGTTAGTATAAATATTGTATATTAATTGCTTAATAAAAATAGTATATAATGCATTAATAATTGTCAAACTTGTAACAAGAAAACATTGACCTTAACATATAGGTTATAATATAGATACAACTAAATAATTAAAATGGATATTAGAGTGTGGGTTAAAACTACAAAGTCAAATATGTAACAAATAAATACACAGTAAAGTCATTAATAACATACATTTATATTCATTTGATCACCTTTACATTTTTTTAGGAAAGCATTGTAGTCACAAATTTTAAAATTCAATTTTTTTTTAATCATTCAATTTTTCATTATTTATCTTTAAATTTGATAAAATCACACAAATTCACAAAATTCAGAATTAGTCCCCAAATTTTGAATATAATAAAATAAATCTTTATAATTTGCACATAATAATCGTTCCCCGATCTTTGTTAATTGTAATAGCATGTGGTTTCATTAATAATAATGATACTATTACCTTGATAGAAATACTTGAAATCACAATAGGGAGGTTGACAAGGAATTCTAATTTAATCCAAATTGTGCCAATGACTTGTGTATTCAAAAATCTGTAATTACAAACTGATACTGTTGTGGTCTAAAAGATCTGGGTACCAACAGTCAATATGTCTGAGATTATCAGAACCTATTTTGAGATTTGTTTAGATTGGGATAACGATAATAAAAATGCAAATAAAGTAAAGAAGAAGTGATTCAATGTGGAAAACCTCTGAGAAATGAGAAAAAATCACCTAATTATTAGTAAGAATACTCTTAGTCGAATTCATTAATAAAATAGTGAATGTTAGAACAAAATACATGCTAAGAAGATGACTAAGGGAGATAGCAAGAGACAAAGTGATGATAGTATATGGTTGTACGAGTGAAAAAATGTCATGTTGAGCGATCCATTTCATCTTGTATTTATAGAGGGAAATCGTGTGTGGAAAACGCTCTGTAACCGTATCTGACAGTATCGTTTTCCTATGATAGAAAACATGAGTGTGTCCGTTGCTTGCTTTAACCTCTGGATCGGTCCCCGAAGCACTTATTCAACGCTGGTCGTTTGACCTTCGGTCCTGCCAGTTATATGAGCCTTCGGGCTTCACTGGCTGCCTGGGTTTTCGGGCATGTTATTTTAAATGAGCCAAGTTTCGGATCTTGAGTCGTTTGTTTCTTGTCACATGGACCGACCCGATATAGCTTGGGTCTCATCGGTTTGGGTTACCGGATCCCGAAGCCCTCATTAGATACGAAAAAATTATGTATTCAAGTGGATAGATAAATGGACGTCTCTATTTTTTTGTAGTAGATGCTGAACCTGCTATGCCCCATTGACATTGAAGGTCGCGGGTGCAGAAGCTACATGGATCCCTTCATTTCTTTATGTTGTTGCCTTCTACGTGTCGAGCCGGAATCTTGTAAAGTGCAGGGAAAGCCGGAAGGCTGCTGGTTCGGGGTTACAGTACTAAAGGTCCTTGAACTTCAGACGGTTTTTTAAAACATTGAGTATATTAATATAAATTTCAAAGTAAATCATCCATCACATCTCTATTATATGGTGAATACGTTTAATTTTACAGTTTCACTACAATTTTTGCTAGTGAAAATTTATCATAAAAATGTTGAGTGAATCATTACACTTAACAAATATAATTCTCGTCAATGTGAATGCTAAGGTTTGCCTAAATTATATGGGCATCCCAAATGATCTTACATCTATAAACATGTCCAACAAATGACCTTATATTGGTTGTAAAGAAGTGTCACATCTTTATAAATTTTTTTTTAAAGTAGATGATGGTAAAAAACCTTATTCTTATTATTGTATTCGTAAATTAGCTTCTAAAAAATATATTGAATAATCAATATATTTGGGAATAAGAATATCTACAACTTTGGGATATTTGATTTCGAGTACATTTTTTAAAAAAAACTATCAAAATCTGTTTTTAATTTTTTTGTCAAAAAGTCAATGTTTTTATATCAGTTCGAAATACCATTCTAGTTCAGATCGGTATGACATATATACCAACTGGTACCAATTTATGTTTTTTTTAAAAAAAATATTTATTTTTTTCAAATCACACCCAAAAAATCGATCAAAATATGGGTACTGCGCGTGTTTTTGTTGCATCGATCAAAACTCTACGGTTTTGATCAAAATATGGACAAGTGCCGCATTTAAAATTTAACATGAATATATTGCATTTAACAAAATTCGGTTTGGTAGTTGATATATTTCGGTATTTGGAATTTAGTATTTGATTTTAAGAAAGTATGAAATTTGGTTTGATATTCAATAAAAAAAATGAAAATTCGATATATACCGAATACCAAATTAGTTTATAGAATATATATTTTAAAATTTTTAAATGAGTGATTGATCCGTGAATTATTGATGTTGGACTGAATATAGGATTTCAGAGCATTATTCTATATTATAACAAATTTATATATTTTGCAATTTTTAAAATTTGAGAAAATGATATTCACATTATTTAAAAGTTTAGGTGTCTCATATAAACATTAATCTTTCTATTATCATTAAACAACAAGTGAAATAAACTAGTTTAATAATGCTTTTGAGTAACTAACTATAACCGGTATAATCATAGTTTTTGAAACCGATTCGATTGATGAACTGGAAATGCATTCTATGGGTCGAACCGGATGGTCGGATCGATCAAATCGGTTTTTTTTAAATATGTATATTTATAATATTAATATATTATTTAATAATAAAATAACTTTAAAACCATATTTTTTTATTAATTTAATTATAAATGAGTTTAAAATATTATTTTTCTCGATTAAATATTAGATAAAATATAGGTCAATGGCCCAATTCTAATTAATCGAACCGGTTTTGATTGATTTTTAACATTTAGACTTTGATCAAGCCAGTTTTTTGCTGACCTAGCATGTTTTTGAGATAAGATAATTATTCGTAAAGGATCGGATTGATGGTACCACCAATTCACGATCGGAGTTTAAAAAACTATGGATATAATTATACTCGTTCTTTAATTATCTAGCCAAAAAAGTATAGCAGCATTTAATGTGGTCTACCTGCTTTTGGATTAGTATAATAATAATAATAATTTAATTTTTTATACGCATAAAATAAATGATATTTTAATTTCCACAGAAAAAATCTTGTTATAAATTATACGTAATAAACGAGCGGATCGAGTAAAATTCATGATGATTTGATTTCTAATGGACTGGCCCGGCCCAGCATTGCTTTCTTTTCGACCCAACAAGCCTCAACCCTCAAAAATCAAAATAGGGCAATATAAGCTTGGGGAAGCCGCAGGGTATGCAAAACCTAATTTTTGGAGCAAATTCCAACTCTTCGACGCTTCTGCAGCTTGTACAATTTAATCGTTTCTTCTACTTGACGATGGCGACGAGTAAGAACCCTCGCTAAATTTGTGTTGCTTTCTACTTATTTGTGAAGTATTTGATTAGATGTTCATCTTACTCACCAGGGTTGCAGTACGAGAATAATTGCGAAATCGGGGTGTTTTCAAAGCTCACAAATGCTTATTGTCTCGTAGCTATTGGTGGTTCTGAGAACTTCTACAGGTGTGATTTTTGGTGGGTTTTGTAGTTTTATGTTTTTTTATGGACGATTTGTATTTGTGGCAGCACGTTTGAATCTGAGTTGGCTGATGTGATTCCGGTTGTTAAGACATCCATAGCTGGGACAAGAATCATTGGGCGACTTTGCGCTGGTGACCCTCTTTTTTGAGCTCAATTTATGTATGTTTCTTCTAAATAAGTGACTTATTGCAGGAAATAAAAAGGGTTTATTGGTTCCACACACAACGACCGATCAAGGTGAAAGCTTTATGCACACACTTGAGTGTTTATATCAGTTTTGATGTGCTTTTAACTGTTTGGATCATTGATACTAAAAATTTCACTTTTGATTATTATATCAGTTTTAAAAGCCAAAATATTCGCATGATTCTTGCTGTTAGCTTTTTTATGTGGGACTATGAATTTCATATCTTCGTCATGTACTTGTGATTTTTTTGGTGACTATAAAATGTTTGTTTAGATCCATTTTCATGACTAGGCTAATTTGTATAACTTTGGATTGGCTGGTGTTTGTGTGGTGTATTGTAGAACTTCAACACTTGAGGAACAGCCTCCCGGATTCTGTTATTGTTCAGCGTATCGAAGAAAGATTATCTGCACTTGGAAATTGCATTGCGTGTAATGATCATGTTGCACTTAGTCATCCTGATCTTGACAGAGTAAGAGCATTGAGAAACCGTAAACATTGATATTTTCATAACTAACTAGCTTTATATTTGGTAATAGGAAACGGAAGAAATGATTTCCGATGTTCTCGGAGTTGAAGTTTTCAGGCAGACGATTGCTGGGAACATAGTTGTCGGGAGTTATTGTGCTTTTTCGAACATTGGTGGCTTGGTAAGAATGAGGAATTAAATCTTACGATTCTGCCGTATTTGCTGATTAAACTACTCGTTTAAATCTAACAGGTACATCCTCATACATCTATAGAAGACTTGGATGAACTCTCAACGCTGCTTCAAGTCCCTTTAGTGGCTGGTACAGTGAACCGTGGCAGCGATGTTATAGCTGCGGGTATGACGGTGAATGACTGGACGGCTTTTTGTGGATCTGATACTACAGCTACCGAGTTGTCGGTTATCGAAAGTATATTCAAATTACGTGAAGCTCAACCCAGTGCTTTGGTCGATGAGATGAGAAAATCTCTCATTGATACATATGTCTGAATTTTTCCTTTTTCTTATTGCAATCGAATAACTTGCACCTTTTTTAAGTTATAAGCTCGTAGGGGCTCTTTATTTGTGCTGTTTTATATTACCTTATGAAGTGATTGCCTTGTACCATATTTCATTTACTTAAAACGATTAACTAAGGAAATAGGGTTAAAGGACTTTCTGAATATTAAAGTTTCTGAATTATCAAAATTGATTTACATTAAATGTTTAGATATTTTTTTGTTCTATTAAAAATATAATATAAACATTTTCATTTTATATTATATTAAATGCGACTATTTTATCGGTTCTCATCAACAAAATTCTCGTCATCCATTTATGGTTTTCTATCACATCCATGCGGTAATGAAACGTGACAGAAAGTTTGAATGAAGCAAACAGTTTGTTCATTGTCGGTATTCTCCGCATTTTCAGCAACAATAACTCCAATCATTGTTAATAGGCTCCTATTTTGCAGATATGCCCACTGCAAAATAGAACATTTGCGTTATACACATCTGTCTCTTTAACATCTCACCCGAAAAGTTGTGTGGATGTGTATATCTGCAAATACCCACTTTGTAATGGGTATTTTAGCAATTAATATACATTATTAACAATGATAATTTTGTGGTATTTTATATTGTTTTTCTATTTATTTAAAGAAAATGATGTATTTTTTTTCAAATTTTAATTTGGTATTCATAGTCCATATACTTTGATCGTTTTGATAAAAAACGATCTCCAATATTTCTAAAATCTAACAAATTAAGTCCGTGTTGCAATATTAGTTCAAAAATTTGAGGACAAATTGCGACTCGTTAAACTTTGATAGTTATGTTTGCCAAAGTTTACATATAAGTACTAGTTAAAATATTTGAGATATTGAAATATATAATATTACTAACCAATTTATCATGAAAATAAAAAAGAAAATCTATAGGAATTCATTGTCATTCTTGACAAGAGAAGAATATTCTTTCTCTAGCCGCGATCTTTCAACACAAGTCTCTACAAATGAATAAACGTTAATATTTATATTAAGTGATATTTGCCAACGCCCACCAAGTTACTAGCGGTGTAAAGAGCATGCTCTTTTAGTTACGAAACTATAAATATGATACATTTTTTAAGTAAAAATATACATTTATAATCCTATAACTTCAATTAAATGCACATAAGACGTCTCAAATTTCCTATAACGAACTCGTTAATATTTTATTTTTATGAACAGTTCTCGAACATTAGAGGTTAATTTTGTATAATTTTTCAAACCGATCTTATTTGCGTACTTTGAGAATCACTCATGCTAACGGAAAAACGTTTGTCAACTGAACGGAAAATCGAGTGATAGAATGTTATGGGTAAATACTTTAGGTATTATTCTTACAATTTCGAAAATTTGGGCATACCATTTTACATAACTCGTAAGTTGGGATGTAACTTATGCAATTTTCTCTATTTGTATTAAGTCGAAATTCATCCAATAATAACATACATAAATATTATGTATTTATTTTATTTATCATTTAAAAGATTAGAATATTTAATAATTAATTGGGTATAGGAAGAGATTTTTCTCATTAAGTAAATATTTATTAGATGTATTAAATATATCAAGAGAAATAATTCATTTAATTAATAATTATATAATACATATGGATCATAAATCAAATAATATCACAATGGTGACTCAAAATTATTAGTTAGAATGTGTACGATTACGATCTTGATTAGGATTAGAAACTCGGAAACAAAAACCTAATAACAAAAAAAAATGGAAAATCTAATTCTTAGTAAAATCATGTGATTGATAACAATAATACAACTTTGAGATCTCTAAGGAGTCGATTTTTTTCGATGATGTTAAGCCTATAAATCCCTTCAACATTGAGCTCATTTCATTGTTGGATAATTATGGTGAGAATTCCTTTATCTGGGCTCGAATCGAATTAATGCGTTAGAAACAAAGTGTAAATGAAAAAATAAAAATGAGCGACATATGATTTAGTATGGAAAACTTAAAATCGAGAAAACCACGTGATCAATAAATTTTATTTCTTTTTTCCCAAATCAAACAATTAGATCCAATTGGACTCGCTAAAACCCCATATAGTTTTTTTAATACCGACTAAATCGGTATGTTCGAAATTTCTGCTATATAATAATAAGATATTTATAATGTTTTATTTATTTATTATTATTATTGTAAATTAGTAAGTCTTACTAATTACACATTTAACGTCAAATTTCTATAATTATAATAGTAATGCTATGTTATGCATGTATTTTGAGAATTAGAATATAGTTTGAGAATGTGTTTTCATAGTGAGATTATAGATCAAGAATACATTGAGTTCTGTAATAGATAAATTGAATGACATAATAAGAATGTTCAATCCTTCCCTAATTCAACCAATCTTTAACTTCTTATTTTTATCGAATTTATCCAAGTTAGATTCATTTTCACTAACATTTACATATTGAAAGAAATTATGTATGGTTATTGCACGTTAAAGATAATGAGAATAGATAACTTACATGCCGAACGACGTGTAAATGTGAGATTGAGAAAATATGAATTTTTGGATGATATATTTGTAATTTAAATAACGATAATACATTCTGATTTCCAGATTCAAATTCTTACTTTATTCTGGATTCAAATAACAATTTGAAAAATGCATTCTATATACAATGAGAATGTAAATGGTGTAGTATACTATAAAAACTATAATAATGAATTCTAATATCAAAATGTATTTTGAGAATGCACTTAGAATATAGCTTTATATTCTATAGTTTTGAGATTCTTTATGTTTTTTATTTTGAATTCTTCGACAACGATCATTGTTCATGAGTAAAATAACTTGCTGTTTGTATATCATATAGGACACCGGTTTCACCAGAATTATTTTTAAACTCAGCATCATAATGATGTGTCACAATCGATACCATTTAGATTCTTTCTATTTAATAATAATCTATGTTTATTTATGTAGAAGTTTGATAGGGAGACAACAATTAATCGTATAAAAGATGTATAAAGGAAAATTAAAAATAGTGGTTGTATCGTATCACACAGTGTTTGTAATAAACCAGACCAAACCAGGCTGTCTGGGCGTTGTGGTAGTTATGTAAGAAATGAATAAACCCGTGGGTATTCCCTACTGCAAAGAACAAGGGCTCCATTATCTGATTTATTTTAAAAAATCCAAATCTTTTTCTATTTTTATATTCATCTATAAACATATCTGATTATCATAACATTGATTAGACTCAACGGGCAACGAACTTGGACCTCTGACGTGGATCCCCTATCGCCATACGATTTCTTTCAACTTTAACCACATTTTAGTCTTTGACTTATTTGATCTCAAGCTAAAGCCAATACTTAAAATTTCCGATATATCATAAATTTCGGGTGTACTGATCGGTATGGGTTTTTTCCGAGTCGAGTTTTGTTTTAAAAAAAATAAAATATGAATATTTTATAATTTAATTTATTTTAATATTCCGGTATGTATCCGGTACATATTCGGTAAACCGATCCAATGGACTTGTCCTGTATACCGGCCGGTACTGGTTTTTAAACATTGGCTAAAGATAGGAATAGGAAATAATGCATATTATTGTCTAATACTCTAGTTTATAAGAAGACTTGACGACATAATATTCAGTATAATTCATTTCTTTTATGTGTTTGGATATATAGATACGTTTTCGATCCATTAAACCCTAATATTCTATATGATATTATAGTTTGACGGTGGGTTTAGTTCATCACAATTTACTCAAAAAAATATGGTAGAAATGAACATCCGACTTAAGCGACAAAATAATTAGACTTGTGACTCGGGAACTACGGGTTTGTTAAAGCAAATTTGAATCGGACGAATGTTGACTTGAGGGGGAGTGTTACATTTAAATTCCAAATATGCAAATAGAAATATTTTAGCTTATAAATAGGTTTTCATTATTAATTGATTTTACTAAACTTTTCAATATGGCTAAGAACTCGAGGGTGTATTTCGGATGGTCCATCACAGTTTAGAAAAAAACACAATTATGATGGAAATATGCATCGAGGCAAAATAGTTTGACATGTAATTCGGATGCTATCGAGTCTGTTGAAACATGTTTGAATCAGACAGACCAATGTTAATTCGATTTGAGGGGGAATGTTAAAAGTGATATATCCAAATATTAAACTATAGATGTTTTAGCTTATAAAATAAGTAATATTATAATTAATTGATTCTTACTAGACTTTCTAATATAGTTCAGAGTTCGAGAGTGGGTTTTGGTTGATCCATCATAGTTTAGTCAAAAAAGGTAGAAATACACATTCGGACTTAGAAAGCAAAATAGTTCGACCCATGACTTGGGCAATATCAAGTATGTTGATGCAAATTTGAGTCTCATCAATATCAGTTGATGACTGAAGAGAGTGTTAAAGTAAAATGTCCTAATGACATTAGAATTTTTAGTTTATAAAAAAAATAATATCATGTTAATTGATTTTACTTAGATTTTTCAACATTGTTCACTTCTATTATGTATTTAGCTATACGGATAGTTTGTCGTCTCATTTAATCTTGAATTTGTATAGTACATTTCACTAAACTAAGGTGATGTTAGTGTACCCATTGGAATTATAGAAAGAAATCATATTGTAAAACTACATATCAAATCAATTAGTTATAATATAATACATGTTATTAATTAGAAAATTTACAATTCAATATCTTATATGTTACATGTTGAAATGACATTGGTACATTTCATTTTTGTTTCAATTTTTGTGTTTATTCTTGGTAGTTCTCAAATTATAAATTAATCTATTTGTTTTGGGTAAGACTAATGCATTTTCTACCAATTTGTCTTTTTTCTAAACTTGATCCATCCAGCCTAAAACTCACACTGAAGCTCTGACACTATATTGAATTTACGATCCAATAGATGGGAGAATAATGTATGTTTAACTTAGTCTATAACATAAATAAATCATAAATAAATAGATGGGCACATATAAGTTCGGAAAACCGACCCGACCCAACCCAATATGGATAGCCAAAAGAAACTGTCCAAGTAATGAAGCGATCATGGTGAGGGATGGGATCAAGTTAAGGTGTCGCTCGGGTCAAATCAAGAGGCATGTGCGTGTTTTAAGGGGGTGGAACAAGCGTTATGGCATTAGACACAAATTATCTAGGGCATTACCGAATTTAAGGCCCTCAAAGATGGTTAAATGCGACAATTTGGAGAGCAAACAATAGATGGTCCAAACCTAGAGATGTCTATACATATACAAGAAATCTAGAGAGAGAATGAATCTTCTTCTGTTCGTTGTTCAGATTGCTTAAGCCTTTTGTAAATCTGATCGTTACAATGCATGTGGAGAGAGCTTCTTTCTTGGCACTGTTGTTTTTTCCTCTCTTTAGAGGTTTTTCATGTAAACTGTCGTGTGTATTCGTTTAATATTTCGACTAAATTATTTCCACAAACAACTAAAATCTAAAACTCGGTTTCTCGAGTCTTTATTACTCGTATCTGGGTGACTATTGATACCTCTCAAAATAGTATCAAAACAGAGTGAATAGGAAAACTTGCATCCTCATATTCTTCAAGATTTTATTACAAATCATAAAAAACAAGTAGGACCCTAAAGCCATATTTCTAGTCTTTGTAGTTGTACATGAATCAGGTCATTAACAAGTACCCTAATGTAAACATGGCATTAACAAGTACCCTAAAACCTATTTTTCATATTAAATAATTGAGTGGTGTTTGTAATTGACCCCTAAACTTTATAATAGTGTAAAGGCATACGAAACCCTCGAAGTTGATATAATGTGTGCAGTTAGCCCCTAAACTTTTAAATGTTGTAAATATCGTGCCTTCAAAATTTAAGAATTGTATGGTTGGCCCCCGAACTTCCAAAACCGTTTATATTTGACCCTTATACTCTTTGATATTTTAAACATCCCCAAAGTTTATATTTGATTTATTAACCTTGAAAAAATTTTATGACTATGTTTCCAAACTTTGAAAATTTTTAAAAAAATACATAAATTATCAAATCTATTTATACGAAAAAAGACAAAAACCGTTACTATTCACCCGAGGGTCATTTTTGAATGATTTTGAAAATTCGGGGATTCTCACGCAATTTATAAATTTTGGGATATCGTCTTTACACTATTTTAAATATTAGGGGTGAATTATACAAATTTTTCTTAAATAATTACAAATATTAATAGGGTTGTCTAGGTCAAAGAAGATACAGTAGGTTGTAGGCTGTCGACAATGGCCAAACGTGGTAGGGTTTTAATTTGCAATAATATATTTATATGACAAAATATTGGTAAATTTAATTTCTTTGTTTTAGCATTTTTAGTCTGAATTTTGTATTTTTGTAATATTCCCCAAATTTAATGAATTTAAAGAATCATATTAAATATGAGAAAATTGCATAGGTAATCTTACAACTTTGAAATTAGTTTCCAAATTTTAACAACTATTTTTAATTTTGTCAAAATTCAATAATATTAGGACATGTTGAAATATACATTGAACTTTTAGTATTCGTTTTGCCAAATTATAAAAAGATGAAGATTTGATTTATTTTAACATACTTCCGGAATTGCTAATGTAGCGAACTTTAAGAACCAAAATTTTTAAATCAATTAAAGTTCGAAAATATTCTTATGTCTCATCAATATTTATATAATAATTAATAATCACATGGGGTTATCATCCAGTGCTTAATGAAATGTTTTAAAAACCGGTATCGGTCAGAATACTAAACAAACTCATTAGATCGATATATTGTATATATACCGGATACGTACCGAAATATTAAAATAAATTAAATTATAAAAATATTCATATTTTAGTTTTTTATAACAAAATCAGACCCGACTCGCAAAACACCTATACCGGCCGGTATTTTGGCAAAATACCGGCCGAAACCGGTACACCCGAAATTTCTGGTATACCGGAAATTTAAAACATTGGTTTAATGCCAATAAAAATGATAAGAGTTCAAACTACTTCGAAGTGGTTGTTCCTAGAATAACCCTAATATCTAATCAGTAATCACATGCATATTACTTCTTATTTTATATATAATTCAGGTTAAAAAATTTTAAAATATGTTATTTTTAATAATGAAAATAGAATATTCATATAATTAATTGGCTTGTCTAGATCTAAATCCGAATAATATAAAATTAGGTGTTATTTTAAAGTTAAACATTACAATAATATCTTCATACTCTAAATAAATATTAAACTAAAATTAATGTGTGACATTATAACGTGTTATATAATAATGCAATTAACAAAATAAAATTAAATCATGCGATAATAAATTATAATAAAAATTAATTTTTATAAACTAATATACTTTTAATTCAAATTATGATATATTTCGCAAAAAATCAACATCACGTATATACTCGATAAAAAATGTGTTAACCAATCATATTTGTTATGTTTCCTTTTTAGGGGTATTAACAGTCGTCCGGTTCATTAAGAGACGAACTCGATTATGATTTATATACGGTGGGAAAAAGATTAAAAAATGTAAACAATGAACGAGGCAAGACAATATAGAGTGGACTCGGGTAATGGGGAAAAAACCACTTGATTAAGAGCATGAAAAGTTATTAGTCGATTCAATAATCATATCAGAGTTAATTACAAGAGTATCAGAGGTTTATGAAAATAACGAGGGATAAGAAAGCTATAAGAATTCCGACAGAGTAACAACATGTTCTTACGCGTCCAAAAGGTCCTCCTTGTTCCGTCGTCATGCTCTACATTTATAGAGTTGAAGACATGTGTAATCCACGCCCTGTAACTGCCTCTGACAAGTTTGTTAGAGGTTGTTGTCGCGCGATGTAAAACGTGGTCGGGACCGAAGCGTGGTCTGCGTGATCTGGCCCGAGGCGTGGTAAACGTGTGGAGGCCCGAAGCGTGGAACGCGTGGGTTTGTAACCGTTTGGACCGAACCATGTGGCCATATGTCAGAAACCGTTTTATTTCGCCAAGTCTATCATCGGTCCCATCGCGGAACATCGGGCCAATTCATCTTAAATGTACTAAGTTGGGCTGCACAAGTTCGTTTATATTATATGGATCGACACAATCGTTATTGAGCTTCATCTATTGCAGGGTACCTAGTCGTATGATTCTCATCAATATTATTTTTAACATACACCAAACATAAACAAAATTGAAATGTATTTATTTTCACTTGCATTGTAAAATCACTATCACATTCACTGATTTGAGAAATAATTATATTACCATAATTTCAATATCTAATATACGAAAAAAAAATTTTATATGTAAGAGCATATTTATTTTTTTGCATGAATCATGATTATAATATAATTATAATCATGAATCATTTTTAATATAATTATTATAATATAAAAAATATAATTATTATAATATAATGATAATCATATATATTATGTTTTTAATATAATCATGAATCATTTATTTAAAACTCTTTTTTTTTTGCATGAATCATGATTATAATATAATTATTTTACGAAATAGTTTTAAAAATTGATGATTATCTTATCATACTTAACCATCATTAACCATATATCAGTACATTTCTTCACCCCCTCATTTTTAATAGTATATCGAGAAAACCACTATCTGATAGGGGTTAGGGGTGTGTGTGGATCGGGTAACCGATCCGATCATCACTTTTTTGATCCGATACGATGAATATGGATAAGAAAAATTATGATCTGAAATCGATCCGCAATAGTAGATCGGATTGCGGATCGATTTGCGGATACCCTAATATTTATTTTTTAATTATAATTGATTATAAGAAATTATCACTAACCACCAAAAAATGTTACTTATTTGATAAATATCAAAATTATAAAACAACCAAAAAAACGTATATTCAGAATTTTCAAACATCTATAAAACAAAACTTGAATTCTATATAGGAATTGAATTAAAGCAAATGTACGTCTTATCGCTTTCTTATCCCTTGTTATTTTCATAAACCTCTGCTACTCTTGTAATGAACTCTGATCTGATTATTGAATCGACTAAGAGATTTCTTGCTATTAGTCAAGTGGTTTTTTCCTCATTTCCCGGGGTTTTCCACTCTATATTGTCTTGCCTCGTTCATTGTTTACATTTTTTTAATCGTTTTCCCACCGTTAATAAATCATAACCGAGTTTGTCTCTTAACAAACCGGATGACTGTTTGTACCCCCTATAAAGGGACCATAACAGTACGTAAGTAATGAATTATATTTTTATTCTAAGTACATGAATTTGCAAAAAATAAACATAATTTATTTAGATATTCGTAATCACAACCTATAAAAATAAAATCAATTGTAAAATTAAGAATATTTTAAATGATAATATAAAATATTCGAATAATTATCTAACTTACTAAAAACTTTAATTTCAAAAATCAATCTTCCACATTGATTATTTGATATTCTTCCATATCGGTTATATTTTAAAAATAAGAATAAAAAATAAAAAAGTAATATTAATGGAAAAACAAATATTTATAATAAAGAAAAAATATATTACTATATATAATGTTTTAACATTACAAAATTAGAAAAAAAATATAATTGATGAGAATTCTAAGATCGGGTACCCTGCAATGGGTGAGACCCAATAACGATTAGGCCGACCCATGTAACAAAAGCGAACTTGCGCGGCCCAAAATCCTCAGCTTAGTACATTTGAGATAAATTGACTCGATGTTCCGCGATGGGACCGAAGATAGACTTTGGCAAAATAGAATGGCGTTTGACAGGTGGTCCCACAGTTCGGTCCAAACGGTTACAGCCACGCGTTCCACGCTTCGGGCCTCTACACGTTTACCACGTCTCAGGCCAGATCACGCAGGCCAAGCTTAGGTCTCGGCCACGTTTTACATCGCACGACAACAACCTTCAACAAACTTGTCAGATGCAGTTACAGGGCGTGAATTACACACATCTTCATCTCTATAATTACAGAACTTGACGACGGAATTAGCAGGATCTTTTGGATGCATAAGAACATGCCGTTACCCTGCCGGAGTTCTTATAGCTTTCTATACCTCGTCATCTTTATAAACTTCTACTGTATTTTTGTATTATGAACTGTTTGATTAGTAAGCCGACTAAGAGCTTTTCCTGCTCTTAGTCAAGTGATTTTTTCAAAATTTTCCGGGGTTTTCTACTCTAAATTGCTTTGCCGATTTCATCATTTACTTATTCTAATCGTCTCCCCACCATAAACAAATTAAAACTGAGTTCGTATTTTGACGAACCGGACGACTGTTGGTACCCCTAAAAAGGAAGTATAACAATAATAAAAATATTGGATCGGATATGAATTTTGAAAAATCATATCCGATCCGATTAAGTATTTGCGGTTCAGTTACGGTTCAATTACCTCGATTTTTCGGATCACTGAATTTTCATGCACATCCCTACTAATCTGCATACACAAAATAGATAAACAATACTTTAAATATGGAATGTCGGCATCATAAATGTATAATTAAAATGAAATAACAATAACAATAATACTGATAATACTATTTTCTTATAAAAGTATATGTAGGCTTGGGCTCAAGTCCAACGTTTATGAGTTGACCCAGTCAAATCTGTCAAGCCGTACCGATTGACTCAAGGATATAGTAAATTTTCTTGATCGACCAATTAGAAATTCAGCCAAATCTATCAACCTATTGATATAATACAACTCAAAAATAAAAAATAATAATAATTTGTAATCCTAAAATTTAAAAATTAATAAAATGTTGATCATATCAACTCGTTGATTCGTACGGATCGACCCGTGCGAGTTTACGGGTTTATTTTTAAGATCCACCCATACACTAATTTTACTCGGACCGATCAACGGGTTGACATGTTTGTATGGGTTGGGTCGACCCATGCCCACTCCTATCGATATGCATGAACATTGAATTATATCTATTAAATTAGATGTGAAATATAAAGTATAAAATCATTATATTATGAAACGGGTGATAAGCAAATTTGTTACATATAGTTTCATGATTTTGATATTTTTTTTACAAAATTTTTATGATCGTAACAATTTTAATCCCAAAGTATGAAAATAACAAAATTGGTCTCAAGCTTAGTTACCAATATTTATTCTGTATCGCATAATTGATCCTCAAAATTCTTAATTTTGAAAAATGAGTTGATCGACCAAGATTAAATTTCAATGAATTTTTTATATTTGATTTACAAAATATTGCAAAATTAAAGGATCAAATTTACCAAAAATTTAAAGTTCGAGAACAAAATATACTATTAGAAATTATGAGGATCAATTTTTAGAAAAATGTAAAAGTGTGGGAAATTAATGCATTATTTTCTCATTATGAAACATGTTGTAATTGTCCTATGGAAATACAATATAATCCCCATTAGTTTCGTGTTAATTAATTACTTATGGGTTGTTTATAATATAAAGATTATTAAATTTAAATAAAAATTATTATATTATTTTTTGAATTATTTTAATAAATATCACACCTCGGTGTGCGGGCTGGTGCAATTGGTATATAGCATGGTGAAGATAACTGATTGTGATAAATAATTGCAGAAGGTGTTTTTGTAAGGGAAAGAAAAGATTACATGGAAGTTGGCCGGAAAATGTCGGCTTTGTTTGGGAACGATAAGGAATTGAATCTCAAGGAAACTGAGCTTTGCCTCGGTCTTCCAGGCGGCGGAACCGAGGTAAAGATCACCGGAAAGCGTGCTTTATCAGAGACCGTTGATCTCAAACTGAAGCTTCAATCTCACGAATCTACACCTTTCGATTTCAAGGAAAGAAGGCTGAACAGCGTCGCCGTTGAGAATTCCGTCGTTTCTCCATCTGATATTACGAAGCTACCGGCGAAGTATTTCTTTCATATCGATGTTCAATTAATTCCTCATTTTCATCGACGAACGTAATTTTGTGCAATTTCTAGGGCTCAGGTTGTCGGTTGGCCTCCTGTACGGTCATTCCGAAGGAACACGATCGCTATTCAGAATCATAAACCTAATAGCGGTGAGGATAGTGAGAGGTCAGCGTTCGTCAAAGTATCAATTGACGGCGCGCCGTTTCTCCGTAAAATTGACCTCAATAGTTACCGAAGCTACAGAGAACTGTCCGACGCCTTATCGAAAATGTTCACCTCTTTCACTATCGGTAATACTCCATTCCCAATTTCAATTCCAGATCGTGAATCACTTTCTTTAGAGTAAATGAACACAGGAAAGTATCAAGAAGAAGGAATGGGAATGATAGACTTCATGAATGAAACTAAGTTAATGGATCTTCACAAAAACACAGATTACGCTCTAACTTACCAAGACAAAGATGGGGATTGGATGCTGGTTGGGGATGTACCTTGGGAGTAAGTTACTTTAACACATGACAATTTCTCCATTTTTACATTGATTTGAAGCTTTGTGTGTTTGTAGGATGTTTGTGGATTCATGCAAGCGTATTCGCATAGTAAAGCGATCTGAAGCCATTGGACTTGGTAATCAACTCATTACTATTTCTAATTCTTAAGGGCATTTTATGGTTTTTACAATTTTGTTCATTAATTTTTTATGATTCTCATGACAAAAATAGTCTTCAAAGTTTTCAATTTTGGAATTAAAATCTTCATCCAAAATCAAATTGATGATCGTTTTTTTCACTTTGTAGATTGAATTTGTCAAATATTTTAAACTTAGAGGATTAAATTTACCAAAATTTTAAAGTTCTATAATTTTGAAAATTGAAGTACTCAACCAAAATCAAATTTCAGAAACCGATTTTGCCACTTTGATGATATGTTTGCCATATGCTGTAAACTTTGAGGATCAAATCTACCAAAAATTTAAAGTTCGAGAACTAAATATGCCATTATAAACATATTTTGGAAATTATGAAAATATAAGGACAAAGTTTGCGTCTCCTCATATGTCATTACAAATTTTAAAGATAAAATTTGTTAAAATTATAAAAATGAATAGAATTAAAGACAGTGATCATCTTATCTCATTGTAACACAGACAAATGATGATGATGATGATATGAAGGGAAGAGTGAAGGATGAATAATTGGATGGTTAGTGGATTTCATTTTCTAATGTATTTTTCGATTTTAAATAATTCAGTGTGTGTTGAGAACTTGAGATGGAGGGGAGCATGTCCATGTGACATGGTATGGTATGGCAGGTGTATTAATATTATATAATAAGTTAATGTGCAATATCTTTATTTATAATTGCATTATATTATTCACATCAATCATATATAATGCTCAACCTATTTAATGCTGTAGGTAACATTCTGTTTTTTAATATTTTTTTGTGGTTGCAAATTTCTAAATTTTAAAGCAAATATATTTTCCTCTATGTTTAATGGTTAAAACAACTAATATTTCGGATATAGTACTTGGCTCGAATGGGTTAATTCATGAAATTATACTCGATTTTTTTTAATCAAACATAGTTTAATTCGAGTTCGAATTTCTAAAGAATTGAACCTCAAACTCAAAATTCCTAAGGAATAGAGATGAGTGTGTTTGTAAGCAAATAAATGTTATAATATATATATATATTATAGTATAATGTTTAATTATATTATATATAATTAAAATTATTTATTATTTTTAATTAATTCGAATTCGAAGTGAACCAAAATCTCAATCAAATCAAACATAGAACCATAATCTTTTTTAGTTTTACCAAATAGTTAAATTCGACTGAATTCGATCTCTAATAATTTGATAAATAATATGATAAAGATAATGTCATTTTGGATAATATTGATGGTACATTTTAATTTATTCATATTTAATTTTGTAGTAGGACCAACAATGATTTAACAACACAAACAAAACTCATGCATCATTCCACCATGTACACACCACACGATATGTACTATTATAGAGTCTAGATAATTTTAAGTGAAAAATACTTTTGGATATAACGTATAATAGAGAAGCGATCAAACATTGTAAATATTTGAATATGCCAATTACAATAACATGTAGAACATTTATTCATATTTCAACATATAAATACTGTTGAAAATGGATGAGTTTATAAGAGAGAGTGTAGATAATAGTAAATGATTTCTTCAAGTCTTTTACAATGTTGTCTCATTCCTCTTATACATTATATCCGAGCACACTTTCCACGTAAATTGATTCGACTCTAGAAATTTAACAAATACAACACTCATATCTAATTTCAGATATGTAAAGTGCAATAATCTTAATTTATAGAAATCACATTACACAAAAGCATAAAAAATCGATCATCTAAATGATGTTGCGAATAATTGTCTTACAAAAGCCAAGATAAAGTAAAAGTGAAGCCAATGATGACAAAACCTTGATATTGAAATGTCTTTTAAATCCACTACCTGAAAAAAGCGTTAATTATATAATTAGAGACTAAGAAACAGAGCATGCCACTCAGCTCAACTAGCCAAAATAATTAATACAAGATAATGTGATCACTAGTCAATTTGGGGATTCATGGGTTAGGGAAAAGACAATTATTACCCACTTAGAAATCGATTTAAAAACTCAATTGATATTTTGGATAATGCATTTAGAAAAGGGACATGTATGAGCTTGGCTCGAGCACTCGAATTCGGGAATTTAGATTTGTAAAAGAGCCGAACTAAACGGTAAAATCATTATTTTTGTTAAATTAGTTAATAATAAATATCAAATTTTTAGGCTGAAAGATCTAAAAAACAACTATGAGAAGTATAATTCTCAGGTTTACAATGCATCTCGTCAAACCAGCCAATTGATATAAATCCCATTCAATCAGTACCCAGACTTCTATAATTTTAATAAATTTGAACTTCATAATTTATAATAACATATTCAATCCCCAAACATTGAGCTTTACACATATTTAATCATTTAAATTTGCAGTATTTAACAAATTAGATCATCAAAGAGACAAAATCGATCTCCATATTTTATTTTGATGGTTGATCACAATTTCAAAAATTGATAACTTTAATAACCAATTATGTTATATACACAAAACTTTTGAATCTAATTTTGTCAAAATTTACAAAATATGGAGATTTACAAAGTATACATTGAAGATCATAATTGTCACAACCAAAATTACCGTGTTGCACGGGTAAGGAGATGCGGGTGCGGGGTACGGGGTACGACGATTTTAGAAGTATATGATTTAGGGTGCATCAAATTCAAGATAATAAAATAATCAATATAAATATTTGAAATTTTAAAAATACACAAATATATAAAAAGTAATGAGTTTTAAAATAATTTTCGAATGAAGTATAAATTCTTAATTCATCTATGTTAACTTATTGTTCTCACCGCTTTTTAGTCACATGTACAATTCTTTTCCCAATCCACAAGAGCTTCAGTACATCTTCTTATTCCACTCATTAACCATATTTTTTTAAACTATGTGTGTGTGCATGAATCTACGTATCCACGCACCTAATACGCATTCGGTACGTGAAATTTGAAAATTTCAAACACCCGTGCAACATGATAAAATTAGGAATAGAATGAAACTATGGGGAGCCTTAAAACAAAAAGTAAAGCAGCAAAATATGTAAGCAAGCTGGAAAGTGAAAAGGAAATGGAAAAAAAGGATTCATTAATGTCTCTCATCTTTTTCATATAAATTGATGAAAAGGAAAGTGAAATTGCAGCATGATTTCAATGCTCTAAATGATGAGAACTTTACTGTTAATTCAAAAGTACACAAAAGATGCTCCAATAAAGCCCTCTCATGTTTTTATTTTGGGTATCTTCTACATTTGTTTTGAGATTTAGAATGTAATTTGAGAATGCGTTTTCATAATGTGATTATAGATCATGAATGCATTCAGTATTCTGTAATAGATAAATTGAATTGCAGAAAGAGAATGATATTCTGTATAAACTTAGATGTAAAATGCATTTTATGTAATGAATGATTTTATTACCCTTTTAATTATGAATAAGATTGTATTCAATTTAATTAAATTTGAAATATTGCTAATACAACACAAATACAAGTAATAAAGGATACTTCATAAATTGATCATCTACGTCGTCCATATTGTCCGACACCCCAACAAAAAATCAAACAAAATACTTAAGAAAAAGTGTAGATCGTGAAACACACATGAATTTGGCGTCGTAAAAATGTTGAAAATATTGAAGCTTCACCTTCAAATATATGAGTTTTGGATAAACTTTAAAGCTTCACCTTCAGCGAGTATTCCGGTTTGAGATCAGATATAATGGAAACTCATGTTTTTATACCGGCTGGTACACTAAAAACCGGGTATCCGGGTCGACCTAGAAAAAAAAAGTTTTTAAATTAAATTTTTAAAAAAGGCCGGTGTACCGATCGTACTGGTCCTAATTGGTATGAAATTTCGAACCTGTATAAAAACATTCATGGAAACACGTGGTTGGAGTTGAAGATTAGGATAATGAGAGATAGATTTATAATTTTAAATTTTAGAATGTATTCTCATGTTTAGAATGTGGTTGATGCCACATTTTGTCTTCAAGCACAAACCATGAAAATACGAAAATGCATTATGAGTAAAACGTGAATGAGAATGTGGTGTTGTTTTGTAAAAACTATGAAAATACATTCTCAGAATCAAAATGCATTATGAAAACGAATACAAAACATAACCTAAATAATCCCATACAAAATCCACAATATAAAATCTAGTTCCCAAACTCGCGTAAGTATCACTTTGCGCTTCTTCAATAGAGAAAATGACATCTTCTACCTCAAATTTTCGCAGTTTTGGTAAATTTAATCATCTAAATTTACAATATTTGGTCAATCAGATTCTCGAAGTGGCAAAACTAATCTACGAATTTTGATTTTGGTCGATTAAAAACTTTAAAGACTAATTATATCATGTATACTAAATTTTGGTGACGGGTTCCATAAAAAAATTACAAAGTATGGGGGACAAGTTTTGCTCATACTTTGAGAATCACAAATACCACGATCATAAACTTTAAAGATCAAAATTACCAAAATCATGAAACTATGACATTATAAAACTGAAGTAACCAAAATTGTCAAAACCATGAAACTATTGGACCAAATTTTTGTATCCTCCATTTTCAAATGAAGTATGAACATAACATGTTATTAGTTATCTCAGAGCACGTGGAACAAATAGAAGGAAGTACTTGGACTATAATTCAAATAGATCATTTCAAAAATTCTAAGGTAAATGAAAGAAATCATGAAAACACAGCATTCCTTCAAACGAAATTGTACCTATGTTTTCGTGTTGTAACTGTATTCAGAGAGTGCTTCTGGCTGAGAATACGCCCATAAAACCTATGCTATTCGGTACGATTCGACAAGAGTATAAAAGTCGGATTTTTGACTCGGGTCGAATTATTAAATAAAAACAAATTAAAAAAATAATTATTAGAATTGGTAGAAAGCTGCATAAACTCAAAGTTTAAAACTACAAATATTTATCAATATATTATATAAGAATATTTAACTTATAAAAAATGAATATCGTTCGTCGATTCTACAATTTTCCAAAAAACAACCACTTTTCGGTCCATATCGCTTAAACGAAGAATTTACAAGTAGATCGATAACATAAGAAAGTCGTGAAAGCACATACAATACGTTTCCGAAGAAGAAAAAAATCAAATTAAGGAAGAAATCAAACGACGTCGTTTTGTGTCAAGAGTCGGAGCGAGTCGAAGAGTCCGACTCGATCCGATACGGGAGAATGTAAAAAATTGAAAAGTCGGTACCGCATAACATAAAACAAAGAGCATTAGAATAAAGGAAAAGTGCCTGGGAAAACAAAAAAAAAAGCAATTTAAGTATAGGCATTTCAGCTAGAGAAGAATTTTTCAGGTAAATTTGACAAAAGAAGCATAAGTTTTACAGTCAAGTAGTTCAATACAAGGAACCTAGTTTACTCATGTCATAGCTGTGCAAAAAGACATTCATAACGCAAATAAACTGGCTGACCAGTTCAACAGCGAATGAAGCTGGTTCTCTTCATGTGATTCCTTAGCCAAATGAACAGCTCCTTAGGCATCATAAATGAGTAAAGAACTTGTCAATTTACTATCAAAGCCAAAGCAGTTCACATAGCACAAGAAGGCATTAGAGTCTCTACAAGTACAGGAATTAAACAAAATGAAACACAAGCAATACATCCATTGGGCTTACATGAACTTACATGAACTGAGACTGAATTTGTGTAGGTTAGGACAAAAGTTCTAAAATCCATCCAAAACGACATATCGATTTAAACCGAGATCCATCACCTCACTGATATTTCAAGATATCAAGAATCCATGACTTTGGTGACTCCTGATTCGATCAAAAAATTGATCATATTTACCAATTTTAAAAAATTTCTTAGGATCATGGAGAAAGTTAAGAATTTGAATAAAATTGGGCGACGCGTATATTTAGTCCTCACAGTTTTCTAGTTTTGATAAATTTGATCTCCAAAGTTTTCTAATTATGGCAATTATGATCCTCATAGTTTTGAGTTGGCAAAACCAATCCCTCTACTTTCAATATTTTGGTAAAATCGACCATCAGTGTTTAATGTGTGTGTCAAATTTGGTCCTCAATATTTTCAATTTTGGTAATTGAAGTCCCACAACTAGAATAATGGCGTATTTGATCCCTTTAGTATATTAATTTTGGTAAATTTAGTCCCTAATGACTTTATTAGTCTTCCAAGTTTGAATTTACAATAATAACGATTCAAAAACTTAAATGATAATCAAACATAATCAATGATTTCATATTGATTGGTGGGAAATCGGGAGGCACCCGAATTTGTCTGTTACATCCCTATATCGAGTTGTAGGGTCGGATAGCGATTTCTAGGTATGATTCTTTAAAACATAAATCATTTTTCGGATCCATATAAATAAGA
Source organism: Utricularia reniformis (assembly GCA_009725065.1). Lineage (NCBI taxonomy): Eukaryota > Viridiplantae > Streptophyta > Magnoliopsida > Lamiales > Lentibulariaceae > Utricularia > Utricularia reniformis. Next base: position 44,509 of record RWGZ01001769.1, on the reverse strand, counting down.
AAACATTCGATTTTTCGTTCATAACTAGTTCAATTAATCAATTTAAGTTAATATTTTTATTATTAAAAATAATAAAAATGAAGTCTATTTGTCGATCATAACTCGATTCGTTCGGTTAACTAATTCTACCGATTACTTTCCACCTATAAAATGCATCATCATTCAATCTAAAACAAGTCGAACAGAAGCAAAATTAAATGTTAAAAGATATTAAATACGTCAAATAACATTGTTTAAATCGGAGAACTAAATTTGCCAAATTAATAAATTTTGAGGATCTACACTGCCACTACGTGTAAATTATAGAGATTAGTATTGTGACAATTAAACTTTGAGGACCTGCTTTGCCATTTTGGGGATCAAATTTACCAAATTATATAAACTTTGATGATGAATAGTGAAAAAAAATGAAAATTTGGAGACTACGAATGAATAAAAAAAAATTTGGGAATCAAATTTGTCAAAATAATCAAAATTTGGAAACAAATGACACTATTTTCTCAATAAAATTAGTAGAATCTGATTCTGGAGGCGATTGGAGCTAGCGGTTTGATAAAACAAGAGATATTCTACTTTCCACGAAAAACAGTAGGCACAAATGAAAATGGCATGTTAACAAACCCTTTTTAGTACCAAACTCATAGTATTCATTTATTCTCACAAAATCAAACGTACCCAAATGCTTATCTAAGCAAGAGCAACTGGGTCTTTGAGCCTTTTAACGGCCGCTCTTATCTCCATCTGAAAACTCGCCCTTTCAGGGTTCAAAACGATGTCGTGCCACACAGAACCATCTTCGTTAACTTGGTTACCCTTGTACAGATCGTATATCGAATCCGCTTCGTCGTTCAAACTACTCACTGATTCCAGCCACTTTATTTCTTCAGGATCCACAAGCAATTCGCAATTTTCATCTTTCCAAGCAATCAACTGTTACATTAACCATCAGAAAATGCATCGGTTTTTTATTCCGACATTAAAATTTTGATTCCGTTTACCTTCGGCGGTGCTCCGACGGCGTTCGTGCAGTACAATCTCGCGTTATCCACAAGCTCAGAGTACCGTGGAAATGCGCTAGCAAATCTCTTATGCGACCTCAGCTGTGACTTAACCCTAACCGCTCTCCCCATTTGAATTGCTCTCCTATAACATTTTATACAAATCAGATCAAACCGGGTCGACCCGAAAACCCGGATTTGATTCGTCAATTCATAAGAAAATAAAAAGAACCTTATGCCTCTAACAACAGCAATATAGGCATCACATACCACTCCCACAAGCTCAATTCTATAAGGCTTTCTTAAGTTACCATCATTCTCCTCCTCCTCGTCCACTTGAACCCAATAATTCTCCGTTATAGTTCCGTCATCGGCCTTTTTATACCCATCGCCCATACGATACCGATGATTATGCACATTTCTAGCCATAGCAATTGTCTGCTCAACAAAAGGCACCCATGAAAAAGTACCATCCATGATCACATCTCGTCCCTCGTTCAGTGCCGTAACGAGCAGCGACGATGCTGCATCGGTTGACGATTGGTGTACCTTGAAAAGTTCGTGAATTGTAAAGTGAAATCATAAGCAACAATGAAAGTAATAGAATAAGTTACAAGTTCAGCAGTTTGAAGCATTTCTTGGTGATGTCCTCGTGAGCTCAGAGCTCGGTAAATGACATCGGTTTCCTTGAAAGCATCAGCTTCGACGATAACTGCATTCGTAGCAGCACCTGACCAGAACCATCTGATCATAAAAAGATGTACTTTCATTATGATCTTGTTTTTCATGTTATGATCTTCTTAACCGTTAGATTTAAACCGTTAGATTTAAACGGATTCGATAACTTGTGTTTTCGTGTTATGATCTTCTTACTCTTTCATTATCTCTTTGAGAACTGTACTTTTTCCGGCACCCATTCCGCCTCCCATGAATAAGAGAACAGGGCTTCTTTCGTTTATCGCTGCAGGAACCATCACCTGCAAATGGTTTAAACCTTCGACTTTCGATGATTTTCCGATGACTTTCATCTCCTCCATTAAAGTGGAGAACATTCGAGTCACCTTCAAATCTTTTGTAATTTTAGCAAATCTCTGATTCCTAAATGTGTTCAATACAAATCTTATTAAAAATTAACAGAAGCAAAGAAAGAAGATTAATTAATTACCTTGTAGCAGCCATAACCAGATCTTTAAGCTTTTTCTGATCAGAATTCACATTCAATACCTTGATCAAAAGATGTGTTAAAACAATGCGTAGATAAGGAGATAATGAATTTAGATTGAACCTCGCTGATCATATTTGGAGCTTGGCTCCAATGAAACGCAAAGTAACCAAGAATGCATCGTTCAAGTTCTTCAATCAATTTGACATACAAAACTTCACAATTAGGCTCATTAGACAAATAATCAAACATCTTCTCATCAATTCCACTTGATTTCTTCAGATACTCGTGCCCCAATTTTATAATCTCCGAGCACTCGCTCTCATCTTCGAATCCCAGTTGTCTCGCTGTTTCACAACTCAGATTAACCACACAAACAGCCCAAAAAAATAGACAAATTTTCATTATCAAGTACCAATATAATGGGAGAAACTCTCGATCTTCCTTTGCCGTCCAGACTCTGTACGGTCAAGAAACGGAGCAAGGCGGTGGAGTTCCTTATTGGGTTTCGCACGGCGTCGACGGAAGTCAACTAAACCGGCGGAAAACAGAGCGATTGACACCAAAGCAGCGATGTGCGTAAGAATAGCAGTCTTACTAAACCCATCTGCAAAAGCGAACATCCGTTTCATTCAACAGCAAGAAACACCTGCAGAATGAGATAGTCGAAAGAGAAGCTGACCTCGAAGCATCGTTGATCGCCGGAAGAGGGATGAACCCACCAAAATGTTACTATTGTTAACGATATTATGGGACTTGGAGACTGGAACTTAAAGGTCAATCGCCATTTTTGAAGTTTTCATTAGAGGACAAATTAGATAAGCTCAAGGATTGGATTCGTAGGTGCTGTAAAGTTTTCATTAAAGTGTGAATGAAAACTTTTAATGGGTGTCGATCGGTTCTTGCTTAACGAGTGTCGGTGGGCTCATTAATGGAGTGGGCCATAGTGATTAATGGGAGTGACCACAGACAAGAAGGTGACCCAATCAACAAGTGCCAATCAATAATTGGCACTGAAAATTGATGACCAACTGTAATGCTTATCATCGAGCAGAAGTAGGTGCATTGAATGGGGTCCATAAAGTATTATTGGTCCACGTGGAATCATTATATAATGGGTGATTTTAATATCATTATATTAGAATTATCAATAACAGAGAGGCGCTAGAGCAGTTTCTGGGTTTATAATATTCTGTTGTGATTTTAATTTAAGTTGCACAAGAACTTGATAGTTCTTGTGGCTGTAATCTTTGTGTTATTTTCGTGATAGTGGATTGACCAGGAGGTGGTCCGTGTTTTTCTCTCGGTACTCGATTCTACGTAAAATTTATTGTGTTCTTTTTCTCATTCTGTATCTAGTTTTTACTAAGTTTAATTAGTAAAAAGAATTGTAAAATCCATTATAAGTTAACACGGTAAAGTGTAAATGATTTGACGGCACTTGGAGAATTTCTTCAACGAACCAAACCTGCTACAGTTCTGGGCAACTAAAAATTATATTCCAAATTTATTATTGTAATAATTATTATAGTTATATTTCTTTATTGATTAATATCACAATAATATATATTTTAATTATTACTAAATAATAACTATTAGATATAATAGCTCTTATACATTTATTAGATAATAACTTAAATATAATTTTATGATTTATGAATTTTATTATTATTATACTAAATTACGTACAAAAAATAGATTTTAAATATCAAATTTATACAACAAATTGAGTTAATGAGTTCAATCTAATTTAAAAGTTATAAAAGGATAACAAGATTAAAATATAAAATAAGATAATATAATTAATCTTATTTAATTATATTAAAAGGTACGACCTTATCCAACGGGAGAATGAGATTCCAGCTAATTAACGCAATTATTTATTCAAAGATGCGACATTTTTATTTAATATTGATAAATTATTTTAAAAACAAATACGACAACGAATTTACGGTGCAAATGTAATTAACATTAAATTAGAGACAAATTTAGAGAATAATGATAAAGCAAAGGACGATATTTCAAACTTGGAAAAAGGCTTTGTTGTGGTCAAAAGACCGGGATATCAGCAGTCGTCCGGTTCGTAGTAAAACGAATTCGGATTTAATTTGTTTGAGTGGGGGAAACGATTAAAAGTAAAGGAGCATATAACACAACGATTTAGAGTAGAAAAACCCATCGGAAAAGGGGAAAAAACCACCTGACTAAGAGGTGAAAACGTTCTTTAGCATATATATTAATGAAATGGTTTATATTACAAACAACGAGAGCTTATGAAGATGACTAAGGGAAATAAGAAAACGCAGAGATTAAAACCATCAGAGTATCAGCTGATTTGCATGTCCAAAAGGTCTTGTCTTAGTTAACCATCGAGCCATGTATTTATAGAGGAAAAGACGCGTCGGGATCACGGCCTGTAATTGCCTCTAACAAGGTCGTTTTCCCATTGCGGAAAACGTGGATGAGCCCGAAGTGCAGACTACGTGATTGGGCCTGAAGCGTGGAAAGCATGATCAAGCCCGAAGTGTAAGACACGTGAGCCGTAACCGTTTAAATCGATCCTTTGGATCGGTACCCGAAGTGATGGATAATGTGCAGAGCTATCATTCGGTTCTATCCATTGATTAATGGGCTCAGTCCAAGTGGGCCTTCGGATCAGCTATTCTTGTTGGGTTGATTCTTTCTTAGGAATTGGATTTGAGGCCTTTAAATTTGACTTCCATCATTTATGTCAGTCTAGAATGGCTCGGGCCTTGACCGGTTCGGGATACCAGGTTATGAAGTTCTTATCAGGCTATAAGGTCATTTTCAATCATGTCCGTCCGAAAACTTCATTATATCATACACATCATCATTCTTTAATTTTATAAATAATTTTCTTTCATCACTACAACAATGTTCGGAAACTTATAATTTTTTAATTTTATTTTTTTACACATCAAATACCTTATAATCATAATATTATCGATAAACCGTTATATAAATTTATTATAAATATTTATATTTTATAATTATTTTAAATTTAATTTTTTTTAATAAAAATTGAGGAAAGAGAGTATATCGATTTCCAAAAAAATTGACACCTCTGATTGGACAGCCAACGTTATGGAAGACCTAAAAGACACTTAGAACATGGACATATCATCTAAGGTGGCATATATGTGGACTCGACGCTGGCTGTCCATTTATATATTGAAGAGAGGGATCTTTCTTATCTCATTTTCTTCTTCCATTATTTTTTGTATTTTTTTCTTATTTTATTAACTTTCAATTGCTAAATAAAGAGAAAAAAAATTATATTATGTATGGTAATTTGATTTTGTATGTTTTATTAGTATTTTAACATTTATGAATAAATTTTTTCTCAATTTATAATGAATGGTTAATAAAGTAAAAAATAATAAAAATATAAGTGTTCGAATAAGAATGAATGATGAAAGGAAAATCGATTATTTAAATAATAAATTAATGTTAGAGAAAGAAAATGATGATGTAGAGAGAGAAACGATTATTAGAATGACGGATAAGGTTGAGTGTTTTTATTTGATTAGTTTGTTTGTTCATATTTGTTTATATTCTAAATTGTGTTGATAATTGTATTCGTATTCGTATTCATGTTCATGTTCATGTTCATGTTCATGTTCATGTTCATGTTCATGTTCATGTTCATGTTCATGTTCATGTTCATTTGCATTTGCATTTGAATTTTTTGTTTTATGTTTCAATTCATGTTCGAATATATTCGTTTGTGTTTGTACAATTCAAACATTCGTAAACATATTTGGGACCGAATAAGAGGCCTCCCACTCATATTTGGCTGGCTTGAAATAGGAATATTTGTTCAAATTTTTATTTGAACTTGTTTTATTGTTTCAAAAATGTTTATATTTTAATTTGAATAAACAAATAAGAAGACAAACAAATAGAATATGTTCACGAATTGTACGTACTTTTTACTAACCCTAGCTATAAGACAATACGCAAATATATAGAAAAGATTGGGGCCATTTTGTCATAAACTATTTTGTTCGGCAACAACAAAAACTCAGAATCCTAATCTCACAAACCATTTCGAGGTCTATAAACCGGGAAGCCGGAGCTTCCGATACTCGTACTCGAGGCATTTCTATACTCCGGTGAACGATAAATATAGCCGGCATTTTCCGAGCTTATTACAGTACCAGTTACTTGGCACTGTGCAGGAATCATGTCTCTTCGTGCTTCGAGTGAAGTTCTCGTTCCCCTGTAATGAAATCTATCATCACCGAAGCTTCTCGTCCGTTCGAACCGGCATACCGTCGTCGATGAACCTGAACTAGTGTCACCGGGAAAACCATAACGGTAACCTGTAAGGGTCGGTGGTGGCTGCCTGTGTCCATTTCTGGAAGTGTAATAATCGGAATCCGAAATAGACGTGTTCATAGATCCATTCTCGTCATCAAGCAAATCGTTAATAATGTCGAGGTGCGGAAACTCTTCAGGTGATACAGAGCTTTGATAGCTACAAATTCGAACCGGAATAGCTGTCGACGGGGCGTTTTCCGGTGATCTGTCGTTGTAAATACCATTCAAGTCGAAATTCCTCTGATCTGAATCATGATTCATCGTTCCAAATGACGAACTCGGATTTATATCGACGAACCTATTGCAGCCAAACTGAGGAACAGAGACGACCGGAGCGGCTTGCGAATATGTACCAGAAGACAAATATGCAGCTGAACTTGCATTGACAGGGCCACCTGTAATTGCATTTCTGTAGGAGCTCTGAATTGCAAGCGAACAAGACTCGTGTCCCGAGCGACCGGTAACGCTTGAAGAGAAAGGAGTTGAAACAGCAACAACCCTGGAGCTAGATACGACTCGCACTGGTGAAGTCGTAAGCTGATCAGTTGTAACTGCCGAAGGGTTCATCGATAACTTCTCGGTCTCGACTTGGGAGATTCTTTCGGACATATTCAGAGTACTAGACTTCAGAGCATTGATCTTCAATGTATTGAAAGTTACTGGGGTAACAGGCTTATGAGCATTGGCCTTCAATGTTGTAGCTTTTTCAGCTGATTTCGTGGAGATAACCGAAATATGAGACTGGTCGGGGCGGCGATCAGGCGACAATTTCTTTCGGATGAATGGACTGCCGACAGCAATCTTAAGACTCAACTTTTTAGTGGCAAAAGACGGAGTTTCTTTGGACGGACTCCGGAAATCTGCATCGACATCCTTACTGCATAAATTGCTCCGAAAACAACTAGCATCTTCTTCATACTGTGTAAAATGAAAGAGTTGTTAAAAATGTCACACAAAAAAGGGAACCATCCAAATGTGTAAATCATATATGTGACTGCAAAGACTATCAATCATTTCGTAAAAATACATACGAAAAGTATTCGAAATAAAACAAAGAAAATATTCTAAGTTGAATCGAAATAAAACAAAGAAAAGCAATCATATGAAAAGGGCAATGTGACAGCTCATGATTCAATAAGTATTTCGAAATTCACGGTTTTTCAATAAACGAGTACACAACACACGGTACTGAATTAAAAATATCGAATTCGGCTATCAATGCCATGAGATCTTAAAACTTAAGGTTTGGATGAGGCATAAACTCCTGAAGCAAGTAATCAAATCTCAAATGAAAAATACGAACCTTAACCGAGGAATGAGTAGCGATATTAGTAACAATTTCAATTCCTTTGGAAGTTCTAACCACATGTTTTGAGCACTCTGCACTTTGCCCTGCTCCAGATTTATGACTATTTTCTTCATTAAACCGGTGAGTCGAGTCAATATTCTGCTCGAGTTTATGGATTCTACCCCTGAAAGTCGACGTTAACAGATATCACATATCAGTGACACAATTTTAGTATATTCAAGTAAAGAGTAGGATAAACGATTACCCCCTGCTTGGAAAGTTCTTGTTTTTGCAGTGAGGTGAATTAGTTTCGTGAGACAAGAAAGGAACTGAATCAGAAGACGAAGTGGACAAGCTATCATCTACAATAGCCGAATTTTTTCGTTCTGTTTTACTTGAAAGACTACTAACCCCACTATTGATGGCTTCTGCTGAAGGGTGTGCTTCGAGCGTATCAGTGCTTGAACTGACTGTACCTACAGAAAAATCTCCTGAATATGTTGCCAGCCTTTCAGGTGCACAATACACAGAATCAGACACATCAGAAACATCTTCTGCGTCGATGCATTTTTCAACTGTCATATCTCCAGTTACACAATCCAGAGAATCCGATTCATCTTCTGTCGCTATGGATTTTTCAACGGTCACGTCCTCATTAGTAACAATGAGATCTTTACTTTCAGTAATGGAATCCTTTTGTTCAATCTCCAGTTGTACAACACAGCTAGAGTTATCATCCTTGCCTCTATCTTTCCCTTTACGAACGTTTCGTTTCTGTTTCCCCTGAAAATGAAAATTTAGTGAAGACAGTAAATACTTTAGGAGATTCAATCTTTTTTCTATAATAAAATATGCTAGCATCCATAAACTCCTTTTCCCTGGCCAGAGAACAAACCAAAGACACAATGGGGGAAGAGTATGGAAACTTCTCACATTTTTTCCAGACGAACATGAAGGAAAGACATACGATGACCGCAGGGACAACCCTCTAGATATCAAGATAATCAATAATCTGAAAATATGACTAGTAAGATCATATAGAAAAACTTAGTCGCAAACGATGCGTAGTATATGCACAGCAGCCTGCAAAGGAGGTTTGCAAGTTCCTCTCCAGATATGACTATAAACACTGCTATTTCTATCCATTCATAAAAAAAGATGTACGAAAAGCAGCACAGCCTCACTGTCCTCCCAAATAGAATGACAAAATGAACATTTGAGGATATAACAAGGTAGCATATGGCACTGCAAACCTGCTTCTTTTTAGATTTCTTTTCCTTATCTATCAAACCACGCCTTGATTTTTTCTCTGCTTCAACAAGCCATGCAGCCTCCTCTTCACGTATAAGTTCTTCTTGCTTCTTTAAAGAAACAGCCTCCTGGTATGCAACTTCAATTTTGCTAAAGAAATTCAAGTTCTAATTAGCATAAACAGGTAGATGGAACAAAAGAACATCAACAACGCCAAATAATTTTTCCCAAGATGTGGAATCAGTTAAAATAATTCAGTGAAAAGGTCATAGGTGTAATGTTATTATTAAAGTAGAACTATAGTATTATCTAGGGGATAATAGCACTGAAGTCTAATTGTGCCATTACTACTCATATGTCCATGATGTTCTAAAGTATAAATGCAAGAGATTTTCTCATACAAACTTAAACCACCTAAATAAATGAGAAAATTTTGACTTCCGTCCCCAAAATTTTGCAGTTTTGACAAATTTAGTCCCCATAGTTTAGTCCCTAAACTTTAAGGTTTTGAAAAATTTGGTACTCCAAATTTGCAACAATTGGCAAGTCAGATCCCCAAAGTGGCAAAACCGGTTCCTGGATTTTGATTTTGGGCTGAGGGCCTCAATTGCCAAAATTAAAAAATTTGAAGACCAATTATGTCATACACAGTATACTTTAGTAATTGGTTTTGACAAAAATGACAATGTATGGGGATCGGTTTTGCCATCTTCATACTTATGGATCACAATTGCACAATCATAAAACTTTAGGGACCAAAATTGCCAAAACCATGAAACTATGAGGACCAAATTTTCCTAAATAAATGTATGGAATAGAAACCATATATAAGGTTAATGTTTGCAAAATCCAAAGTTAACCTTGAAATAAGAATAAAGAAGGTGGTAGACTGATCACTGGAGTATATATATTTCTAACATTTTTTGTATGACTAACACTGCTCAATTTATTTTTCCTTCATCCCTTTTCATAATAGGATTTGAATTAACAGACAACTTTCAAACATAAAACAGAAGAACATGTGACTGTTGAAACATTAACCACTAGTAGCGACTTACTGATGATTGGACAATTGGGAATGACATATGACTCTTGAAACAAACATTTGAAACACGTTACCTGAATATATGTGATAAAATGAATATTTCAATAGTCCGTCGACCCAATTCAGTAAGTCGTCTCTCATCCCATTGAATATAGTCCTTGTTAAACTCCTCCAATGCAGATCCATCCTAAGAATAAATGAAATATTAAGCAGAATATCATGAATTGAATAAGAAATTGTTAGTTGGAGTAATCACATTAACAATTGGAGATATGATCACATTACCTGCTGTCTCAGCAAACACTTTTCACGAGTAACATAATGAATTGATCAGATTACACGCTTTTAACTATTTAAATTGTAAATTCGAAATAAATGAACAAGCCTTCCAGTCTCCAGCCTCCAAGTCAAATATGGTAATATCAATGATGATTAAAGTAACCTTATGGTACCAGAAAACAGAAGTGGCTTCTAACTTAAAATTCATACCATTCAAGAGGGCACAGTTGCAGCAGAACATAAAAATAGGAATTTTCACATTGATCCCCTTACTTTGTTACGATTTTGGGATCTCTTCTCATCCTTTGGAGGCAATGGTTCAGTTGTAGCTCTCTCAAGCAGCAGAAGCACGTCATCAACCAGCACAAACATATCTTTCTCCATTCTAATAATGGGTACAAATAAATCTTCTGACTCCAAATACTTGCTCTTGGTTTTTTTCTCCTTATAAGGATCTTCAAGAGCCTTTAAACCACTGTACAAAGAATCCATGACAAGGGTAGATGTAACCTCTTTTTCTATAAAAAAATGTTTCACAACTACTTTCAGTATTGAGTCAGATTTCTCTTGGGACATGTGGTGTCTGGAACGGTAATCCATATTCAGCCAGAATGCGCAGAAGCTGAAAAGGCATTTCATCATCTAATATTAGAAATTAATCAGTCAAAAACAAGTTTATAGGTTGCTAATATTAAGCACGCACAGCTCAGAAAAAGATAGATTAAGAACTTAAAATTGTTTTTCTTTTCCTTTAGTAGCTTGCATCAGATAGTGCAAAACAAACTCAGCATAACAGAAGAAGCTAAAAAAACAAATATTGTGTTTCTTGAGCAATAAATTACCATTCAAATGTAGTCTACTCAACAACCAATACATGCCTCTCCAGGCAGATTTAGCACCATTGGGTAATATATCTGATTAGCATTACTAGGCATTCTTGAAGATCTCGTTGATATTAATTTCCTTTCCTTTTGACTAATTTATGTCATTATAACATTTTTAGTTAGAAATCAAACATACAAAAAAAATTTATGTTGCCATATAAAGAAACAAGAATATAAAAATCAATAGATCAGGCACATGAACTCATACCTGGACCATCTAAATTTATCTTCGATTAGCTTCCCTAGTTTGTTTCGTCTCTCTTCTACAAATTTCCTGCAAATTTGCTCCACATTTGTTAAATATACACGTATTAGCTCCCTCCTGTACTGACAGTCGAGACACCGGAACGGATGGTCAGCTCTTTCCCTGAAAATGACAGATAAGGTCGGTACTGAGGGGTACGATAACCTGATCAGCACATCTAGGGAAGCAGATAAACATATTCAAAAATACCAACAAAAATGATATTCCCTTGCATCTTATATACAAATACTATAAAAAACTCTAGCCATCGGTGTAGTTAACTGTTACTCAATATGATCTTCCCTTTACTTATTCTCTTTCATTCCTAAACAATATGATAAAAGATCCATGGAAGATTTAACCAATTAGTATTTTAAGCAGACATCAGCATTTTCTTAGATGCAAGAAACGTACAAAAGAAACTTCATTCACTCATTTAAATGTTAACCTACAAGTACCTAATAACTTGCACTTGAGCTTTAATAACCAATGTATCAGAATCAATGAATCCATCAAAAACTTTTGAGAGTTCCATGAATTTCTTCCATCCCCAGTCATGCTCTTTTTTCCAAAATCGGTGTAAAGTATCTGCATGTTCAAAAAAACATTTCAGGCTTTATTAAATACACCTAGCACTGAAACTTAAATGCAAAACCCAAGACCAACCAGAATACTTCGATTTTTTTGGATCTTTGTTAACCACTGCTATGGTAAATTGTGCAAAATGACTCCACCCTGTACCCAGATAAAAGGTTTACAGAATAATAATTTAATTAAAATATACAAATTAAACAACAAAGCCACTCATTTTTCCCTGTGGGCAGGATTAATTAAAAATAAAAAAACATAAAAGAATAGTTTTTAACAATCATCATACCTGGAAGAAGCTTATCATGATTCGCAACACAAAGAAACAATGACAAATGATTACAAACATCACAGCCCTGTGGGTAAATCAAAATATACCTGTAATGAACAGCTTACAATAATCAGTCAACAACTACAACAAAAATAAAGAAGGTACATTTTTATTTTTAGCATATCGAATGCAAGTAAAAATAAAACAACTTTAAACTGCTGAAGGGTTGGCCAAGTATGTATAAGAAAAAAAAATTGGCAGTTGTATGGAGTACATTAACAAAATGAAAAAGCAACTTAATGTTCGCTTAATTTTAATTTAGTGAACAATGAATGCAGCGTACAATGACCCATGTAACTATTTCTCTCAGGTACCCATCAAAAACAGAATAAAATATTGATGAATTTCCTGATATCAGATAAAAGCACCAACTCGAGGGAGAAAATTTAAATCCCCTAAAGCTTAGCAATAAGGAAAATCTTATACAACTGATGTTACATCTACAGTTGATTGTCCAACATACCATTTATAGCCTCCAACCTCAAATGGATTACTCCGGAGTTCTCTTTTGTTAATTTGAGAAAACTTATCGATTTTCCATGTATACTTTCCATACAGCTCAGCAGGCTTAGGCCCTGTGATAAAAAATTGAAATAAATTCAGACCAATACTCTAATCACTGTCGCGAGATTAGCAGAAATGCGATGAGCAGATAAATCCGGACACTCAATGATAAACCATCGAATAGCATACCTCCATCTTCATCGTCACTGTCCCAGTAAGGGGGTGAAGTTGATGGAACCCCATTCTCAAGTTGTTCAGAAGATCTCCACTCTGCCAATGCTTCACCCGAAAGGCATTGGTTCTGCTGATCACTGAAATCTCCATCAGTAGAACTGCCAGCCCCGACCTCATCAGTTGGAACCGCAGCCATGTTGCCACTGTATTTAACTCCCAACGCTCTCCCCTACTTCAAGCTACTTCAACAGAAATGATACAGCAATAATCAGTGACTCACAATATTACTAGACAGACAATAGCATATTCCATTCTAATTGGCGCTCCGTAAATTTATAAAAAACAATCAGAGCTACTAATCCCTCTAATGGTATCACTTATCATTTCCCACACAATATTGATGAAGCCAAAAATAATTTATAAAAGATTCAAACCAAAAACATTCATCCAAAAAGTCAAAGAATAATACCAAGATTCAAGAAAATGAATCACTTTCTCGACTTTCAACCCAACGACAATCAAATCACGATAAGTACATTGATCATCCTCCATGCCCAATATACCTTCTACACTACCCGTCTCATAAAACCCAAATCCCTAGAGCACTAAAAATCAGCACACAAAAAAAGAATACACAGCGAAACTTCAACGCATAAATGATGAAGCTTCATATCATAATTAAGTAGCCTGAGTCGTAAAGGTTTGAGAGGCATAGAGAAGAAACCAATGTGCGGCAGAAGAGCAGGAGGTAATGGGCAGGCGAGGCAACGCAATTTCCAGGAGCTCTCATTTTTCTAAGTAAAAATATGCAAATAAATAAATTTAGCTGTGTTTCTATCCGGTTGACCCGACCCATCATTTTTTGTAAGATCAAACCCGTGTTAGCAATGAATACTCTTTTTTAGATATACCTCCAAAATCCATAACTTAATGATTTTGGTAATTTTAAAGTTTTTTATTTGTAATAATTATGATCTCGAAAATATAAAAATAACAAAATTGATAAACATATTTTATATTTTTGGCAAAAATAGTGACAAAATTTAATTTATATGGTATAATGGATTTTAAAAGTTTTAAAATAGTAATAATTGAGATTTTTTACCATAATTAAATTTCTGGGATTGATTTTGTTACTTAATAATATGATTTAATAAATGTTATAAAATTTACCAGAAACTTAGAATTTAAAGATTAAAAATACCATTACAATTCTCATCATGTGACTTATATCACATTTGTTCAAGTTCTCTCCTTCAGTGAATTTTATTATATTCTATAATTTAGCAAATTCCAACGAAATATAATAATATTATTTATTTTACATTTATTTTATGCACTAGACTATCTATCGTAGACATCTAAATTTTAAAATAATATAAAAGTAATAACCTAAACTTTGAAAATTACAAAACAACACTAGAAAGATTATTAATCATCCACATTGATCCATATTATATAAGTTTTATAATTACATATTTGATCTATCGAAACCCAAAACCATTCAAAAAAATTTGGTACGATAAGTAATAACCTCCATTATTGTTTTCATCATTTCACTAATACAATAATTTTTGTATCTGACTACTTAGGTTTTTTCGTTCAAATAATGTTAAAAGAAAATCGGATTTTTTTTAGTGTCAAAAGCGGTTGCGTTCACCGTACGCGGCCGCGAGCCAATTCTAGTAAATTACATTTATACCCCTCCCCCAAATCTCCTATAAATAATCCTTCATTTCTCTCCTCTTTACATCATCTTCCTTCTCATTCATCATCAAACATATAATTATTAAGGTATAATTATATTTCTTTAAATTAAAATTATTGTATTATTTAATTATTTTTTATTACGTATAATTTTATTTTTTCTAATTAATATTTGTTTTTAAATTATATTTGTTTATAATTATTAATAATTTTTTTAAAGTTTTGTTTAATATGTTTATAATATTTAGTATACATTTCATTTCAATCTTTATTGTAATTATGATTTGTTTTTAATCATTTAAAATATTTAGTTTAGTATTTAGGATTAGGAAATTTTTTAAAGAGTTGATTATTATGTTTAGAATGTTTAGTATACGCAGCTGCGTATACTAATCGCGTTTGACACTAAAAAAAATCCGATTTTTTTTTAATATTATTTGAACGAAAAAGCATGACTACTTAACACTCAAAATTTGTAACTGCTATTTTTTTAAACTTTTCAAATTGCAAATAAAACCTTAAGTTATCAAAATTGCTTAACTTTGCAATATAATTAATTTCTCTTAATTTACATATAATTCTTTTCCAATAAAAGTAAAAATATGTAACTGTAATGCAAAAAGTGGCTGTAAAATTGTAGCAATTAACAACACTTTATTTCTGGCCTGGGTGGTGTACAGTATATATATGACATGGGATTTTATATTCCCAATGTAGTTCACTGTTTCTTCACAGCACATTACTACTTACTAGCCCTTGTACAATTATTTAATCTACTAAATATATTTTCATACAAGTTCTTATAAATAATTTATATTCGAATTACGAAGTAAATTGGAATAATTTATTTGATATAAATTGATTTATTTAAGTTTTTATATTATGATATATTCATATTAAATCATACATATACATTGAATATTTTCATCATGAAAATTGTCTAAAACTCTATAAATTTAATATGATCATAACACATTCAAAAAATTCTTGAATGACTATGTCGAATTAATATAATTAACTCATTGGTGATCCACATTCTTCAAATGTCAAGTCAAATTTTTCACGTGAGAGGAGTGTTGAAAATCTGATTTGTTTTGTATTAAAATTAATAAATAAAATTAAATAATTTATGAGTTGATAAAATAGTATTTGAAGTCTTCAAATATTTGGGTTTGTTTGATACATTCATCACAATTTCTTCTATGTTTTCGTCATCGTTCTAAGTATCATTTATCATTATAACATGATTTTCGTTCAAACCATCATAGTTTATCTCACTACATATAAATGCACCTTATCGTACCAAACAAACACATCATATTGTAATATTCTCTCATTTATGATATATTTATCACGTTCACTCTCAAACTTTGGCAATTTCTTCACCGTTCTAAATATCACTATTGCTGATGAGATCCCTGAAACCCGGTACCTCGTACATGATCATAACCAAGCTTGATCATAGGAGCCCAAACAACGTAAACCGAATTTGGAAGCTTAGATCTAGCCCACATGAGTGAATGGCACATCCAGGCCATGTGGCCTGATCGACCGTTCATAACGATCGGTCCCGATATGTAGGGCCAAGCTTCTCCCATGCGCCAAGACCGATCGGTCCACATCTTACATGCCCTGCTTCGGGCCATCCCTACTCCTCCCATGCAACGACAACCCTCGACAGCCTTGTCAAAAGTGTGGCCCGACGAAGTCGTATGAGCCTCCCGTAGTCAGGGAATAGCCGGCTAGTAGCGCCGAAAGGTCTAGCGCCGTGCAGCTCTATGAAGCCGTTCCCGACGGCTGTTCCGCCTGACAATAGCCGACCTAGCTGCAAAGGACAGGCATAAAACGATATCATACTATACACAACACAGTGGAAGTATAAAAAGGATACTTGGGATGTGAAAAAATGGTCTTCCGATTTTCCTTCGAGCTTTCGCGTAGAGAACCTTCTATCGATTTATTTTCGATACTTCTCTTTCCCTTTGTTGTCAAAAGAACAAACATGATCTATGTGATTATTACATTGCTTATTGAACCGACTAAGGGCATTTTCTTTAGCCCTTAGTCAAGTGGTTTTTTCATCATATTTGAGGTTTTCCACTCTAAAATTGATGTGTCCTTTTACCTTTGGTTTATAATCGTTCTCCACACATCAAATAAATTATAACCGAGTTCGTCTTGCAACGACCGGTCGACTGTTGACATCCCTAGTTTTCGAACCACAACAACTGTACATATCGTGATTTCTAAAGATTAAATTGCATTCAAGTCACCACAATTTATCTCAAAACATATCGATGCACTTCATCGTACCAAACAAACAAATTATATTGTGATATTTTCTCATTATATGTTATATTTATTCACATTTTTTTTACTTTGAGTTGAATCTAGAATTTAAGATAAATTTATTTATTGATGAAAGGTGATGAAGGGGTCCTGGTTTTATGTGTACAAAGCTCATGATGAAGATACCGTGTAAACACTAGAAAACCCTGCAAGAACACGAAAAAAGAGATAACAAAACTATAAATGGAATGCAAATTCAAATAATCTTATTTGTCACCTAAATTTAGCACAATTTTATTTACATTTCGCTGCAATTTCAGACATCTTTCCCTGAATTAATAAAACAATTCCCTAGGAAAATGCCTAACAAAATCTAATTCCATATTCTTACAACTTAAATCATTGCTTACATCATAAATCATTATCAATTAATTTTTTTCAAAAAACCTGGAACAAATATTTTATATCATTTATTATTTCCCAACTTAATTTAAAAATAATTAATGATGTATTATTGTAAAAGTTAATGTCAATAAATAGCTTGTGGGTTTGTTTAGATAAGCTTTTAAAAAGATATGATTTGATGAAGTATCTTGAGATGTGGTGAACAATGATGGTTAATTGGAGATTCAGATGTGATTATCATGAATTTATTAAAGTGTTTGATAAAATTATACTATAAAAATCATAATTTAGGTAGAAATGACAATACAATTATATATAAAAAGAACAAATTTTTATATTTTAATTAATAGAAGAAAATATAAATCAATCATTTCACAAATCCCGATGGTGCCCACATCTAGTTTTAGTAGTGTTGATGAGATAAAGATTTTTTTAGCGATAAACACATCATTATTTTGCATTTGTTTTGATCGTGTTAAAAAGTAAAGATTTAGCGAAATGAAACATTTCAATGTGTTTTAAAATATTCGTATTTTTGTTTAGCAAAATAATAAAAATTAGTTCTTAAATTCTCAATCATATTTTACCGCTTTTTAATTTTTATTGTGTTCCATCAATAAAAACTTTATAGTATACATTTCTCGCTTCTTGTTTTATATGTTTAACGTTTAAGCATTTTACGTTTCAAACAATCTAAATTACGACTACCTTGTGGAGACATTGGCATCGAAAGAACAAATGGAATCGTTTTCTCGGTACATATCGTTTACGTTTTTTGTTATATTTCATCGGAATAACTCTCGAGAGTATAATGAAATTAATAATTCCCAATAAAAAAACTTGGGTTTTTGAGGATTTGTGTTAGTGGGTTTCACTTTCACTTGATAGAAAAGCAAACTTGACATGAGAATTGACAAGAGGAATAAAGAAGATGAAGTAATTTGTTTATTAAAATGGTAAGTTATGGGAGAACGAGGTTACATATCAAGTAATGTAATAGTCCTCAAACATAGGGAACATGCATATATTAATTCACAATTACCACACTCTTTGTTCCAATATTTTGTTATGGTAATACTCGAAAAACCTAGAAAAAATAGTATCCTAAAACCTAGAATCAGAAAAAAATACAGGCCAATATTTGACGTATCGGTCTATATGAAAATATGATTTTAAAAAAACGACGAAAACTTGTCTCATGTTGAATAATTAGGTAAAAACTCAATTTCATAAGATATGTGATATCATTAATAATCGAAATTCGGGATCTAACAAAATAAAATATTATATAAATGACACTAATTATTATCAAATCATGTCTTAGATGAAGAGGCATGGCATTCCATTATTTCTCAAATTCTATGTGAATTTCACTTATTCTTCTTCATTTTTCATGTACCAACGTTTACTTGAATTATTTGTTGAACGTTGTGAGATTACAAGAAAATTTTGAAATAATCTCTAATGGCAATGTAATTTTTACATGCCTAAAACTTTATTAATTATTCGGTTCTATACCCAACAAATAATGTATAAATAGCTACATGGAAAAATACATATAAAAAATATAGCATACACTATGAGTATAAATAATATTGTTGTATCTCTGGATCAAATCTTCACAAAAATAAACATTTTTGTATGGTTTGATTAGTAAATAATATCAAAAAGTGATTTGATCAAATAATATCAAAAGGTGATTTGATCAATATCAAATCATTTATTATGCAACAAATATGCATTTAACTTGTTAAACATTTTAATGTGTGGTTCGTCATTCTTATATGTTCTATTAAAATGATATTACGTTGTGAATGTATATATTACATCGTAAATTAAAATATCGTATATATTCGACAAGCCCATGGTCTCATTTCTTTAACATATTGTTCATTTTTGGATACACATATCACTTTTTTGGGGTCCATTAAATCTTGAATTTATTCTGAATTTTGAGGTCATTCTCTTATTCTTAGAGTTGTGGGGTTTTCTCTTTTGATATCTTTAAGCATAAGAAACTTGAAAAAATGGAGAAGAAAGCTGAAAGAGAAAGCTTTGATTTGTTTAAGGTTAAGAGTTCTTGGTGGGATTGTTCAGTTAAAGAAGGAGGTTTAATTTCTGCTGGAATTTCATGGCCGCCGAGGAGTTACACTTGCAGTTTTTGTAAACGGGAATTTAGATCTGCTCAAGCTTTAGGCGGTCACATGAACGTCCACCGCCGTGATCGAGCTAGACTCCGGTTATCTCCAGCGAGAGATGACGGTGAACTTTCTTTACTTAAACCTAACCCTAGTTTCTTGTCTTCTTCTCCACCTGTTCTTTTCACGGAATTCAAATTTAAGCCCGTTAATGAGACCTACGAACAAAAGGGTTTTGTAGTTCAGAAGCCTCCACCGCCATTAATAGATGATTCGATGAAGATGAAAGCTCCAGAAAGTCTGTTTTTACTTAAGAAAATTGATATGGAAGAAGAAGAGATGATGATGATGAAGAAGAAAGATGAATTGAAGGAAGATTTGGATTTGGAACTGAGACTTGGATA
This sequence comes from Utricularia reniformis, assembly GCA_009725065.1. Lineage (NCBI taxonomy): Eukaryota > Viridiplantae > Streptophyta > Magnoliopsida > Lamiales > Lentibulariaceae > Utricularia > Utricularia reniformis. Next base: position 24,474 of record RWGZ01001769.1, on the reverse strand, counting down.
CAAAAAGTAGATTAATCATCGCCCTTCATTTTGATCTCACGTAGTGAAGGTATTTAGTGCGTTTATCTGCCATGAAAATCTTATGTTATTATTATTATTATTATTTTCCAATTTTCCAATTTATTATTATTTAATTATCAAACAAATTTCAGGGTTAGACTAAAAGATGTAACTGATCAAGTCCTAAAAAGATTTGTCTAATTACTATTGACTCCTATGTATTTTATTTGTTCTTTTTTAAAATAGTTATAAAATGATGTCTCGAATTGATATGAATCAATGGGTTGTTTTAACGCACACATAACAAAAATAAATTTACGGTGCGTTCATCCCCAAAAAATCACGATTTCATCACAACTGCTAAAACCATTTATGATCTAATCATGATTTAAAAAATGACTAATTTACTCTTACTAATAATAATAATTTAATTTACTAAAACTGTTATCCACCCATTTTAAAAGGACTGCATAATTTTAATATCCATCCCCGCCACCCATTTAGTTATCCAAATCCACCTAAACAAATCAGTGTGTTTGTTTGATTCAATTTTTTAAAATTGAGCTATAGTGACATGTGATAAAGTGTAGTGAGACGTGGTGATATATGATAATCCTGAATTTTTAAATATATTTGGTAAAAATTGTGGTATTATGATTGTAATTTATGTAAAATACAAATATACATTTATATAAAAATAATAATAAATATAATAATATTATAATTGTTACCACTAAGGTAAATTAGTTTTTTTAAATTATTATGAGGTCACAACTAGTTTTAGTAGCTCTGATGAATCGTGATTTTTTAACAATGAACGATCGGAAATTTGCTTTTTTTGTGTATGTTAAAAGAATCACGATTTAAAAATCTCACCGCATCTCATCGTACTTTTAATTTGAGAACTAAACAAACCCGATCAATTACCCATCGGATAGCGGTGAAGTTAAACTAGATTGACATCCCTAAAATACATGATATTTAATCATTTCATATTTTATATTTTCAATTTATTTCTTTTATATGAAAGCGCTACAAATAAAATACTAAAATATATTATTGTTAGTTTTAGGTTATGTTCTGCATACGTTTTGAAAACTAGAATGCAGTTTGAGAATGTGTTTTCATAATGTAATTATAAATCAAGAATGCATTGAGTGTTCTGTAATTGATAAATTGAAGTTAGAAAATAACATAAAATATATAAAACTTTGATGGTGATTTTGCCCTAAAGACCAAATGTATTCTATTTTTTAGAAATCAAAATTACATTAAATTTGTTGTCGGAACATTGTGAATTTTAATAATATTATTTTATTCGTATAAAAAAATAATACTTTTGTAAACGAGGAGATAGACGACAACTTTTTTATATTATTTCTTGAAGAAGAAAAGGCGTCAAAATTCTCTTCACCCGAATCCCTCTCTTCTGTAATGCATGTCATCTTCTTCAATCTACACTAATATATTAATCAATTTCCCCAACCCACTCTCTGTTAGAAAACTGGATGAAACGTTCAACAATAAATATAAATCAATACCAGAAAGTTGATTTGATCTCATGTATCAAATATGGTTGAGTGTCGTTTGTACCACGTTGTAATGACATTGAATTTAAGAACAATTTCGGCAAAACCGGTGTTTTCCATGTTACACAAGCAGCAAGTTCCCTTGCTCATGAACGATGGTTATTGTCGATAAACTCAAAATCAATACAGATAAGAAACAATATCAAAACAAAATATATTTCTCAGTAAATCCTCTGCATCTCGATATATTTTCCATCTCTATCTTCTACAATTCTATTATTATTTATATAATAGAATATGTAGATAAATATTTCGTCATTTCCAATTCCACTTCCCCAATAAAATAGAAAAAAAAGTTTTTGGGGAAGAAAAAATCTATTGACTTTTTATTATATATTTAACATAATAATAAAAATAATAAATCTTGTAAAAATTGTTATATCTTATACAACACTCTCAAATATAATTTTTTTTAATCTTTTTAAGCTAAAGAGAAGATTCAAACTCCCATAATACGAATGGGGTTTGAGACACTTTTGTCAGAAGATTTGGTTCATTTCATATTCTATTTTGCTTCATCAAACCGCCCTTTTAATTCAAATGTGGTTCACAGAAGCTTTGTTTTACTGTTTTCTTACATTGAAAACAGAGAAAAATGAATCCAATGTTGAAAAGAAGGCCATTTTGAATGTTATTTTTGTGTCTTTTTCTGCTTCTGGTGATAATGCTGGTTTTCTATGCAACTGTGATTATGTTCATTATATAATAGAGATTCAAGAAACAGCATAAAATCCGGGTTTTCCGGTGTCGATTTTTGTTCTCAGAGCTCAGTTTTACTGGTTTTTACCTTGAAAACAAAGAAAAATGAACCTGTTTAACTTAATNGCATTGAGTGTTCTGTAATTGATAAATTGAATTGTAGAACAAGAATAATATTATGTATAAAATTGGATTTATCCAAATTAGACTCATCGACGCTAGTATCTACATGACGAAAGAAATTATGTATGGTTATATTTGCAAGTTAAAGATACATGAGAATGTATAACTTACAAATATGTCGAATGTAAATGTGAGATTGTTGAAGGTGAAAGAAAATATGATTTTTTAGATAATATATTTATAATTTAAATAACGAGAATGCATAATTTCCAGATCCAGCCTCTTACCACATTCTGCATTCAAATAACAATTTATTCTGTTTATAATTAGAATGTAAATGCTGTAGTATTATGTAAAAACTGTAATAATCATTCTAATATTAAAATACATTTTGAGAATGCATACAGAACATAGCCTTAGTCAACAATAAAATAGTAAATAAATTATGCAAATTGAGAAGTATAGAAGTCTAATAAAAATAAACATGATTGTTTTGCTATAAATATTAATTAAAGTTAGAAAATAACATAAAATATATAAAACTTTGATGGTGATTTTGCCCTAAAGACCAAATGTATCCTATTTTTTAGAAATCAAAATTACATTAAATTTGTTGTCGGAACATTGTGAATATTAATAATATTATTTTATTCGTATAAAAAAATAATACTTTTGTAAACGGTGAGATAGACAACTTTTTTATATTATTTCTTGAAGAAGAAAAGGCGTCCAAATTCTCTTCACCCGAATCCCTCTCTTCTGTAATGCATGTCATCTTCTTCAATCTACACTAATATATTAATCAATTTCCCCAACCGACTCTCTTCTGTAATGCATGTCTTTTTCTGCTTCTGGTGATAATGCTGGTTTTCTATGCAACTGTGATTATGTTCATTATATAATAGAGATTCAAGAAACAGCATAAAATCCGGGTTTTCCGGTGTCGATTTTTGTTCTCAGAGCTCAGTTTTACTGGTTAAAAATGAATCCAAATGTTGAAAAGAATGCCATTTTGGATGTTATTTCTGTTAATATATGCTTCTGGTGATAATTCTGGTTTTGCTATGCAACTGTGATTATGTTCATTATATAATAGAGATTCAAGAAACAGCATAAAATCCGGGTTTTCCGGTGTCGATTTTTGTTCTCAGAGCTCAGTTTTACTGGTTTTTACCTTGAAAACAAAGAAAAATGAACCTGTTTAACTTAATATCTGCTTACTGATGATGATGCTGGTTTTGCTATGCAACTGTGATTATGTTCATTATATAATAGAGATTCAAGAAACAGCATAAAATTCGGGGTTCCCGGTATCGATTTTGGTTCTCAGAGCTCAGTTTTTACTGGATTTTACCTTGAAAACATAGAAAAATGAAGCCAATCTATAAAAGAATGGCATTTTGGATGCTATTTATGTCTCTTTTTAGAGTAATCTATGCTTCTAGAGATGATGCTAATAGTTTTCTATGTAACTGTGATGAAGAACAATTGTGGGAAGTTCAAAGAGTTAGTGATTTGATGATTGCTGTTGCTTATTTCTCTATTCCCATAGAGCTACTTTGCTTTATTAGCTGCTCAAATGTTCCATTTAAGCTTGTTCTTATTCAGTTCATTGCTTTCATTGTTCTTTGTGGAATCACTCATTTACTCAGTTTCGATAATGCTCGTTCTCACCGTTTTCAAATCACTTACAGCGCTGGTTTCATTTGCAACAGCTATAACTTTTGTTACAATAATCCCATTGTTGTTTCACCGTTCTCACCGTTTTACGTACGAATTTTAACACGGGAAATTCGTAAGTCTCTTGATCGACACACGATTTTGTATACTACTTTGATTGAGCTTTCGAAGGCATTAGAGTTGAAAAATTGTGTAATTTGGATGCCGAATTTGGAGAAACGTAAAATGGAGTCGACTCATAAGTTGAATGAACGAATTATGTCGAGTTTTAGTGTCCCGATTGATGATCGTGATGTTCGAGAAGTTGAGTCGAGTAATAGAATAACAATACTTGATCCCAAATCAGTTCTTGCTCTTGCTAGCTCTGGAGGAATTAGTGCAATAGGATCTGAAAGTTTTGAATTTCAAAGACGAGATTATTCCGGTTTGTTATTTGATTCTTGTTTTAGTACTTTCTCAAAGACGAAACAGATCATGGAGCAATCATGAACTTAGCATCGTAAAAGGTGTTACGGATCAAGTCACCGTAGCTCTTTCGCATGCTTCAATTCTCGAAGAATCTCAGAATATACGAGAGAGCTCGTGGTGCAAAACCGAGCTTTGAAGCAAGCTAAACATGATGCAGTTAAGGCTAGTGAAGCAAGGAATGAATTTCAGATTGTGATGAGTAATTGTTTAAGAGAACAAAATGATTACATTCTTGATCTTTTATCATTGCTACAAGATCACAAGTTAAGACAAGATCAACGGCTAGCAGTCCATTCGATGATTAAAGCCGGTACTGTTCTTTCGACTTTGATAACAGATATCATAAACGATACTTCGATAGAAGATTTCGGAAAATTTTCATTAGAATTCAAGCCTTTTGAGCTTCATTCTACTGTTAAAGAATTAGCTTGTCTTTCCAAGTGTCTCTCTGGTTATAAAGGGTGCAGTTTCGAGATCGAAATCAACTAGTCGTTGAAAAACGATGTTATCGGTGATGAACAAAGACTGTTTCAAGTCATTCTGCATATGGTTGGGAGTTCCCTGAATGTGATCACACAAAGAGAGTGTCTTACTCTACATATATATTCAAGCCACGAATCGGGTCCTGGGAGAACAAATTCATCTGATGGTTTTACATTCGTCTGATTCGATGTTAGTATATGTCGCCAAAACAGCTCTAAAACGGACGGAATCCCGCGATTCAGCATGAGCTTCAATGCTTGCAAAAAGCTTGCTCAGGTTAAGCTTCTGCTATTCTAATTTCACAGCATAACTCACACTTGCTTACTTGTGTTTCTTCGCTGAACTTTTACTCATTGAACCCGACCAGATGATGCATGGCGACTTGTGGGTGATCTTCGATCCCGAAGGCTTAGGCCGCACAATGGCTCTTGTACTATGGTTACAAATGCGATCACATTAAGGTTCTCAAGAAACTAGGCAAAAATGGCCTGCCTTGCGATTTCTCAATACCGGATGAATTACGATGAGAATCCGTACATTTTCTAGCCGAATTCGGCTTCCTTGATCATCAGATATATCTGTGTACTTTCAGAGCCACAAAAACTGAATAATCTCGAAGCGTAAAAACTCGAAAAGATTACGTATTTGCTTCGATTTGTATGAACAATGAAGCACTTAAAGATCAGAATTCATGAACTCTTCAAATTCAAAACTACTTGCACATTCAATCAAAGCATTTCGTTGTTGTTCGTACCTGCAAATATAGTTCAAGCCGACGAGAAGCTCGCATATGACCGTTTCGGTTTTTTCCCGGTCAGCAAAATATAATGTCTGAAGCAAAAGAATATTTGTCCTAGTTACTATTTGTTGCTGTTCAAAGTTTCTTTCACTTTGCCATCTAATCATATTCTGTGCTAAAGGTGTGAGCCATTTGAGCTTTCGAGCAACGCGCTCCCTCCATTCGTGAGCGAGGGAAGCATCGTAAATAGCCAAATCTTTCGTATACGACTTCATCGTGTTCTTTAACCGAATTCTCAAGCTATTCGGGAGCATATAATATAAATCATCTCTAGCTTCTTCACCAATAAGATGTGGGAATTGAAGAAGCTTCTCTAGAACTATAATTATATTAGCAAAATGCAGAGCTAAAGCAGATCCTCCAACAGTATAAGGCAAAGCATGCTCCATGAGACTACTCTTCGTACCGAAATTCATCCCGTTTGCCGAAACCAGCTTCGATTTCCTCGAACAATCATCGGTAGGCGAATCCCGGTTCATGATCCCCTCATTGCACGAGGGGAAGCCAGAAATTTGAGTGATATCATCATCACATTCATCGTATTCGACCTTCGAAACGGAACTACCAACGCTTAAGCATTCCATGAGGAGCCTCCCGGGACTCATACCACAGATAATCTTGAAATCATCTTGACGAAACAAGGTGCTTTCGAACTTTTGAAAACTTACTCTGGGACCTAAACTTCGTATCGAATGAACATCTTCGAAAACAACATAAATTCGTGCATAAATGGTACAAATAGTCCTCGCCATGAGCTCCACGACCTTATCATACGTTCGGTTCCATAGTGAGATATCTTTCAAATGACTCACATCTTGTTTTTGCCATGACAACTTCTTCTCAAATGCTTTCCTAGTCTCCTCAAGCTGATTCTGCTGAAACTTTCTCAATGCAATCTCAAGTTCATTCATAACCTCCATTTCAGAGTACAAATTCGCCGTAGAATTCACGTATCTTTCCATTTTCCGAATCGTATTTTCCATATCTTTAACCAAAAAACTCAACTCTTTAACATCAATTATCCCAGAAACAATATCACTATAAACATGCTCAAATCCCTGCAAAACTGGGATTGTACATTTTTTCCCTAATCTAGACACAGCAACAGCAACCCTGTTCAAATCATCAAGTTTTTCAACTAAAACAAGATCAAGAAGCTTCAATTCATCACAACAAACAAGATTTCTAACACCCTCAGACTTAAATATATCACTTTTCACCTTCATAATTTCAGTATCAGTCAAAGACTTGTGTAAATGAATAATTTTCGACATATAATTAGCAACTTCAAATGAGAGTATACCAATAGTTTGTTTCTCAAGAACACACTGTTTTTTAGTAGAAATTTTCATCGTATTCTCCTGATACAAAGAATTCTTTAAATTACCACTTACTTGATTACCCATTTTCAGTATCCAAAGATCCACAACCATTTCTGTATCCCCTTTCAAACCCCAGATCTTAAAGAACAAAACCCACTCTCCAGATCCGGTTACCAGATTCCAAGCGCCATAAATATCGCTAATTAAGAACAAATCCGCATGATATTTTTCAAAAAAGCGAATCAAGATTTGAACTTAAGCTTCCGTCTGTAAATAGAAAGATGAATCTGCATGAAAAAAGGAAAAGCAATGCAAATCGCATGAATATCAGTAGAATTTTGATTTCACAAAGGGACAACTCACCGTGGTGCGTTCCCTCGATTCTCTGTTTCAGAGAGAGACTTTTAAAAGCCCTCTTTCCCATTTCGAATTTTAAAACATGAATTGGGTAAAGGGCTCCACATAAATTCAAATTGAGAAGCTAAAAGATTATAGAGAGTGGGCCAATTTTATGCAGGCAATGTATAGACATAAACAACAAGGAGACAAATTATGGTAAAAGTATAACAACGAGAACAAATTCAATTGTCCTTCTTCATGATATGTAAAGGTAGATAAATGCAATAAATTATTCATTATTCTAAATTCCAATCACAATTAAATATGATGGTTTTTATTAAGAAAATTAATGGGTGGTCATTTTCCATGTCAATTTCAAAACACAAATGCAAATTTTATAGAAGATCTACAAAATAGAAAGTATCTTGAACATGCTTATTGTATTAAATTTGATAGGTGAATGAAACACAATTTCATTATTGAAATGAATTGTGGATCGATTCATATCAATTTTCAAATTAATTTATATTTTAAATAGTCGTATTTATTGTACGCTATGATTCCAAGTTTGGCCAAAATTCCATAGTAGATCAATCGGTCGTGCTTCTAATTCACGGCTTGATCGAACAAAACCCTCATATTATACTTCGTGTACATAAATGGATCCAGATCTAGTGTGTTTCGATTTAGGGTTCGGAAATGTGGATCTAGCTTCAATTCCAATTGACCTATCCATCAATTTTCTTTTCAATGTTTATATTGAAATTTTAGAGTCATGTAAATTCATTTAGCTAGTAGATAATGTAGGTATATAACATAAAGAACAAATATTGTAATAGAAATCAATTAGTATAGTATATCTTACCCTTTATAAACTCATTCATTTCACTTTTCAATTCTTGATAGTTTTATCAATAAAGTTAAAACTTAACGAGACTGCAAATTCAATCACTTCGATCGTGAACTAGTCAAAAATACGGTATTGTTCTTAAAAAACCCTAAAATAGAAAGAGAAAAATGCATAGATGACCTCTAATGTTTAAAATAGTGTAAAGACGATTCCCCCAAAGTTTGTAAATTACGTGAGAAGTCCCCGAAGTTTCAAAACCGTTCGAAAATGACCCTCGAGTGAATAGTAATGATTTTCATCTTTTTTATTATAAGTTGTTTTGATAATTTATGCGTTATTTTTACAATTTTTAAAGTTTGGAGACATAGTCATAACATCTTTTCAAGATTAATGAATCAAATATAAACTATCGGACGATTAAAATATTAACGAGTATAAGGGTTAAATATAAACAGTTTCGGAAGTTCAGGGTCAACCACACAATTTTCAAATTTTGAGGGCACGATATTTACAACATTTAAAAGTTTGGGGGTCAACCGTGCACATTATATCAATTTCGGAGATTTTGTATGCAATTTACAAACATTAGGGGTACCACCTTTACACTATTTTAAACATTATTAGTCAATTACAAATACCACTCAAAATAGAAAAGTATTGTTGGACCTTTAAAAAACAGGTTCAATCAGCTACAAGCCTACAAGTCACTTGAGCCAATCAAATTTATTTATTTATTTTTAAATATATAAATTTATATTATATTATATTAATATCCGATTTAATCACGATTCCATTCAACTTACTTCTGTTAAATTTTTAATTTTGAACCTCTAACTTTTATATTATGATGAAAAACTGAAAATAAAACACATCCGTGTCCATGATCACATCTTCCGACAAAATGTTAGCATTAAAATTGGTGTCCTTTTTGAACGCTAACTTGTCTTCTAATCTACATTATTTCTATCCACTTAGCATATTCTGATCTCAGTCCAAGATACTTGCCTTTAACAAGTTCTCATGAGAGGAAAAAATAGCCATTTTCGTCTGGCTCTAAGGTAAGAATATTCGCATCTGGTGCAATCATGATCACATGTATAAGAGAAGTTTAAACTCTAGAAACATGTCAAGTTTTCCAAGTAAAATAAAAAATCTGGATCATTCATTTTCAGCATATCACATGGAAAGAAAGGAAAATCTGCCTAACGACGGGGGATTGTTGATGTGAATTCATAGCTTCAACTGCAAACTCTGGTTCTATTCATGAATGGTAACACTTAAGAATGGTTTTTCTTGAGGAATCTATGTAAGAAACAGAGTGGTTAGCTTTATTTAATTTACATTCAACAAGAAGAAAAGTAATCTTGAAACAATGAAGAAAAAGGAAATGCTTATCTGTCAAGGTTTCCGGTACAAAGAAAAGGCAGAAAAGGCGTTTCCGGTTCGAAGGTGAACGGCGCCGCGGGATGCATCCACTTTTTCGTAATCAGAGAAGGCGATTTCTCTCCAATCGCGGCGGATTCTTTTGATAAGATCGCCTTGGATCGTATCTCGAGAATCGGAATCTCTGAGGTCGGCGATTGGACCAACGGCGACAAAAGAGGAATCGCAACGTTCCATTCTTTCACCGGACCTATCTGAATCGACGCCGGCGCTCTCCGCTGCAACCTACTCGGTTTTCGAATCGCCGTTGGGCTCGTATTCCTCACCTCCGCCATATATTAACCGTCCACAAACTTCCTCCAATCCAATCAATTTCTTGTGTGTGTGTGTGTGAATTTCACGATGGAGAATTGGAGATCATTGGACTGGGGAATTGATAAATAAATTCATACTGACATTGTTATTGTGCCAAATTCCTCCATTGGACTGGGCCTGAGGAATCAGATTATCTGATAATATATAAAATGAGGGCGCGTGGATTACACAGAAAAGGCAGTCAAAGTTTGTTACAAGAGAGAGGTTTGACTCGTCTTGGATACTTCTAAGTTTCTAACTTTTAACTTTTTGTTCTGTTTTGATTTAAATATATATTCTAAAATCAAAATCGTTAATGTTTGAAAATTAGAAAATTGCATTAAGTAACTTCCTTGTAGTGTAAATGGTATACTTTCAAGTTATGAAATTTAAATAATAAATAAATGATATTATAACATATGATTTTCCATTAATTTGACAAACTTTTTTCTTTAATATGAATGATTCTTTTGAAAAATTTATACAAAATTGATCATTAATATTCGAGAATTGTATATAAAATATAAAATATTAACGAGTTCATTAGTATACCAATGATAAATATATTGAAAACTTGAAGAACATATTCATATTCAAATATATACCAATGACTATAAATATATATTTTTATTCAAAAAATATATCATATTTATAATTTCATAACTTTGAGAACATGTAAGTTGTGACCTCACATAAATTTTGAAATAAATAAATATTAGAATTTATAAAATATTTATTACATTTGATTTGATTTAACTATTAAATATAATTCACATCTATTTTGGAATGAGTTACACTTACTTTTTGATTTATTAAAATCTGAAATTCTAATTTAAGCATAGGGTTAAACCGGATTGTACTATATTTAAGTATATATCCTATTATTTAAATTAATTAACTGGTGAACCGTGAATGAGAAACCTGAAGCTTTAATTTCTTCACAGCCAGAGATTGAAGATAAGCATGGGTGAAAACCCAAGTTCAGATTCTCAAAACTGCAGCAAAGACAGCGAACGAAGAGCATTCGACGACACTAAAGGAGGAGTAAAAGGCTTAAACGAAGGCGGAATAACTCAAGTCCCAAGAATTGCATCAGAAACATGGGGGTTCTTCCAAGTGATGAATCACGGGATTCCAGTGACTGTAATTGAAGGAATGCTTAATGGGGTTCGTTTATTATGGAGCGTGATATTTTGCTTGGGAAGGCAGAATCAGAATCAATGGGAGATGGGGCTTGAGGCTTTTTTTATTATTGTTTTGTTCCTGCCTTCTACGTCAAACTCGCAACGGCCACAAGATTTCAAAATTCTTGTATACACTGTCACTGATGGTCACTTTTGTATTAAGGCTTGAATTTTCTTTTAATTTCAAAGCTTTCTTTGCAGCTGATTTAGGAGGTCTTCTTAGTAACAGTTGCAACGTATGGTCCCATGAAGATGGTAGTCTTATATTATGACTACAATTCCACCACTCTTGGAGTTTTTTCCAGAATTCATGTGCGATAGTGCATCCCCAGGAGAGGTGAGCACATGATTCTTCCCCCTTGAAGCACATCGGACATGTGACTGGTCCCATAATTATTTTCCAATGAAACAACAACTTCGATGTGGGAAGTCGATCATTGAGCAGGAGCCAAACAAAAACCTTGATCTTTTTAGGCCACCAATCCTTTCACCATGACATGGGTATAGAGCCATGTAGTGTTCGTCTTTCGGAGATCATCGCAAGGTACATTGAGTCGCATCGAAAACGTTTGCCTAGCTCACCCCAATAGGGGATATCTTCCAATTCCGTTTCAAGTGAGTCGTTGCTAAGAAGAACTTGCAAAGCATTTCTTTGAAACGTCGTCTCCCCTCTATTGGTAGTTCCGGGTAAAGGATGCCAATGCCATACCATTTCAATCATAGTCCCCATGGCACTTACTTTGCAGAGCTTGTTTAATGAAATTGCATAAATTCTAGGGAATAGACTCTTTAAACTTTCCGACCCGCCCATATATCCTCCCAAAATCGAACCTTCTGTCCATTTCCGATTTTCCAACGTACAAAGAAATCCACATTAGGGTGGGAGGTTCTACAAGTATCTAAGGTATGGAGGATGTCTGACCATACAGTGCCCGAAATGAGATTTGTCGAACCATTAAGCCCATCCATAGGGCCATAGAGACTTCGGATAATCCGATTCCAAAATGAATCTTCTTAGGTATAAAATCTCCAGATCCACTTTAGCAATAAAGAATAATTTTGCAATTTCAAGTTTTTGATGCCCAATCCTCCGGAGTCAATAGGAGCGGTAACCAAGCTCCAATTGATTAACGGATTCCTTGATTTGCCCATCGAACCTCCCCAGAAGAAAGTTCTTCTAAGAGAATCAAATGTGTTAATTACGACTTGAGATGCCTTGAATAGGGACATGTAGAAGAGAGGAAGATTTGATATTACTGTATTGGTAAGGGTAAGTCTACCCCGTAAGACATTTGATCTTTTTTCCATTCCTCAAGACGGGTTTTCATAGAATCTAGAGCTGGCTTCCATAAGGAGACTTTTACTCTATTATTATTGAGAGGAAGACCAAGGTACCGAAGAGGAAAAGTTGATTGACAACCAAGAGATCCTGCCCAACGATTAACCTCAGTAACTACCACATTAACCCCCAATAGTGAGGATTTTTTTGCGTTAATCTGTAGCCCTGATAGCATGCCGAAACCAACGAATAATTGACTAATAAACAAAAGATTGGGTTTGAAGATGGATGAACAATTATTACTAGAAGAGAATAATTATGAGATCTCTCAACATTGCATTCATAATTTTTTTTATTTCCTTCGTTTTAGTTACTTCATTTCATCAGTTACTTTATTAATAATAGAAATATTATGAAGCCAACAAAATCAGGTACGGGTGAATGACAATGTTGAGATTGAATTTATTTTTTATTTAACCCGATTTGTATTAGTTTAATCAGGCTTTTTAGGGATTTTTTCTTGTTTTCTACCATTTTCAAAAACTAGATCTATTTGAGATTGAATCCACAAAAAATAATCATGTTTTTTTTGGCCGTGAATAGGCAGGGCATCACTACTATGAGGCAACGTCAGGTAGTTGTGCTGTAGAGTGTAGATTATCTGAATACTTGCTGATAGAGAATCATGTCCACGAAGCAACCATGAAATGGTTGGTGCAGTTTGTTCTATCTCTTGTTGACTGTCTGTCGTATTCTTCTTCGCTTTTTTCATCGAAGGAAAGAGATGACGTAGTAGACAGTTAAAGGATTAGACATCTTTGTGTGAAAACAGAAGGAAAAGTGAGGCAAAGACAATTGAAACCAAAAATCGCAGGCCTTCAAAGAACCTTATTCTTGCATTTCATCATTCATCTTATTAGATTCTGCCATTAGATCAACTGTCCCAGTTGAGAAGACCACTTTCTGTTGGCTTTAACTGTTTGGTAATCTCAATGTATTCTTCTTCGGTAGTGCATTTTAGTACATGTTCCGGATAGAATCCATCGAGAACATGTTGATCCGGTTGAGTTTGTCCCTTGCATGTTCCTCTTGTGGATTTATCCGAAAAATTCCTTCGGCCTGCAGAAAAATAGAGAAAAGATGAATGGGTGCTGCCTTTGTTGCATCAAGTTATTGTGTTATCACCTTCAAACCTCCTTGTGAATATAAACTCTCCTGCATTAGTAACAAAATGGTTGGAATACTGTTTACCCTTGAGACACCCCGAATGCACTAATGCTGAAACATAACACACAAAAAAGTCATGAAATAGATTCTCAATCCATCATCATTCCTCTTAATACTTTTACTTCGACAGTAAGTACAAAGGTAATTGCAATGAAGTTTTCTAGTAAGTAAATGCAAGTCATGGACCATCATCCTGTTCGTAATTTACAAATAGAAAAGCCTCTTCAGAAATACAGTAAAAAGGGCCACTTTTTCAGCTTCTATCCCCTCTTCCGATCCTAAAGTTCTTAGGATTTCAGAAGACAAGTCATTGTGATGAAGTAAAATAAAAGCAAAGTTACCAAAAAACATGACACCAAATTTTCCTCATGTTTCTTGGTTCCCAATTTCACTTTCTATTCTGGCTTCAAAAGAGCAACTAATTAATTAGTCTACACGAAGAAAGAAACTAAGAATCTCCTCTAGAAGGGGAAAAGGGTAAAACTTTATTTTCGATAAAGTCTAAACTCTTTTGAAACTTACTTTGCAGTTTACACAGAGCCGGAAAAACAGAGAATATGCTGTAAAAATGAAACCATACAGTGACCCAATTTGAATATGAAGGAATGCTCATTTTTACATACCTAGCACTTGGATCTCTTGAAATTATCTCGATCTCAAATTCAACGGGAAGACCTAAAAATCCATGAAATCTGTCTAATGTGTGACATGGGTTATATGGTAAAAGATTGTAGGCCACCCGATTTCCATCTGACGGACTGCGGATAACACATCTTCGTCCATTTGTCAGGTAGAAATCATGGACTTTCTCAGTTGCTGCTGCTGTTGCCGTGATTTCTCCTCTTTTTCCAATGATGCTTCAATGGCGTACAAATCGCCCCTCGTCACCATAACCATTCCGGCCATTACTGAAATTCCTTTTCGGCTATCTCCCTTGTTCGGCTTCGTTAATGTGAAGAGAGAATCCGATCACAAAGAAAGAGAGTTATGTGGAGCGAGATTTTTTGCTTGGGAAGGCAGAATCCTGCCTTCTACGTCAAACTCGCAACGGCCACAAGATTTCAAATTCTTCTTGTACTCACTGGTTTAGCTCACTTTTGTTTTGTATTAAGGCTTGATTTTCCTTTTAATTTCTATTCTGCCAACCGTTGCAATTGGTGACGCTCCCTTGTTTTCAAATTATGTGGAGCCTATTTATTCTTGGCAAAGTAGCAAAAACTAACGGGCAACGCTCTTTTTCTTCTTCCTCCTTCTCTTCTTCTTTTTATTCTTCTACTGGTTTCGTTTATCCATACATATTGATGTAGGAGGAATCAATGGTAATCGAACCAGAAAATCGCTGTTCCATTCGTCATTATACTTATATTTTCCTTATGTTTGGAACATTTTGTGTAGAGATATTTTCTGAGATTGCTGTCGAGTTCTAATTTGTGCATTTCTTCAGAAAAGGATGAGGATTTCACTCGTCCCGGCGGACTCGAAGATGAGTTGGACGAAGAGAGGGAAAAGTCTTTGGATGATTTTGAAGAACGTCGGTGGAAGTATGAGAAAAACATGGCGACTGATATTCTTGATTGGTTCCTCTCGGTTTTGATCTTTTGGTAACTAAAATTTCATGTGCGTTCTTTTTGTGTACAATGTACATCTGATGTTCCTGTTGCCGTTCTTCTAACCTACATACTTCTACTTCGAGTTCTCGGGTAAATGCAGGATATATCCCAATTTTTCCGTCGTGTAGTAAATTTACGTTACATCGCATCTACAAATTGCGAAATCATTTTACGCAATTTGTAGATGCGAATTCTGACCTTCTGAATGTGAGTTTCAGAAATCGCAAGTAGTAACTACGAATTCTGACATTCTATTCAGATTGTCAGAATGCATATTTACAACTGGTAAATTTTAATAAAATTTTTCTTAATTAATTTAAATATTTAAAGTCATATCATTAATTCATTATAATTTGGGAAGTAATTAATTTTAATTAATTTCAATATTAAAATTTGTGAAAATCTAAAATCATAAATATAAAGTTTTGTATTTTCAGTTTTACAATGAAATATCAATTGGTTTCAAATTAATATCAAATGTTATCAAATTTTCCATATCAATTTAAAAACATTCTTCATTGGAATTCAATATTAAATATTTCGAAAGTTTTATAGTATTTAATTTCATTTTTTGCAAAATAATTATTAAATAGTTTATAATAATCATTTTAAATAAAATTTGTTATTGTAAATTGATGTTAAAATCATTTAAAACCCGTAGACAACAAAAATAAACACATATTATACAAAAAATATTACTCTAAAAAACGGAACCAATTTATCAAAACTACAAACTTACGGGAAACGTCTAGATAAAACCGGAAATTAGGGCACAAATTAGCAGATTTAAGACGAAAATTAGCAGATTTGAGACGCAAATTAGCAGGAATCCGAAAGTTGGGAAAACAAAGAATGAAGAGTCCGAAATTTGCAGGAATATGAAAGTTGGAGGAATCCGAAAATGAAGAATCACAGCAGGAATCCGAAAGTTGGGCAAATGAAGAATGAAGAATCCGAAAGTCTCAGGAATCTGAAATTTGCAGGAATCCGAAGGCAAGTGAAGGAGAAGAATCGGCAGAAATCAGAGAAAATATAGGAGAAAGTCATTTTCCGCAACTACTAATTGCGAATTATGACACATCCATACAATTTGTCACGTAAAATAACAACTCGCTGAAAAAATTGGGGTACATTGTGCATTTACCCTCGAGTTCTCCCTACTTTATGATCCTGGTAGATGCAGTTTTCGTGCGAGAAGATTTCTTCTATAACCCTAGTTTTTGCGTTGGGATCACTCTTTCTGGTAGTTCTTCTCTACTCTAAAGCGTGCTGCGGCATTCACCCCTACGTAACCATTGAGGAGGAATCGGAAAATCGTCGTGTGGCTGGTCAATATACTTATATTTTCTTTATGATTTGGAGCATGTTGCTTGCGATAATTTCTAATTTGTGCATTTCTTTAGAAAAGGACTAGATTATGGGCGTGGGTGAAGATTTCACTCATTTTGACGGTCTCAAGGATGAGTTGGATGAAGGGACGGAAGACTTTTCGGATGATTTTAAATAACCTCGGTGGAAATATGAAAAACAGGGCAATTGAGGGTACATCAACGCCCGCGCATAGAACTAACATGAGTTTGATAGGTTGCTCTCGTTTTGATAATTTCATGTTCTTTTTGTGTACATTTGATGTTCCTATGTCTGTTCAAATCTGTAATTTTCTTATTTTGAGTTCGGTGAAGGAATCAGAAAGTTGCCGTTCGATTGGTCAATTTACTTACATTTTCTTTATGATTTGAGGCAATTGCTTTGAAATCTTTGTTGTGATGATTTCTAATTTGTGCATTTCTTTAGAAAATGACTAGAGTATCGGTCAGGGATGAAGATTTCACTCATTCTGATGGGCTTGAGGATGAGTTGGACGAAAAGAGGGAAGAGTCTTTAGATGATTTTAAAGAACCTTGGTGAAAATATGAAAAACAGGGCGATTGGAGGTACATCAACGTCCGTACGTAGAACTAACCTGAGTTTGATAGGTTGCTTATGTTCTTGATATTTTGGTTCCTGGAATTGCATGTTTTTTATGTACATGTTCTAACCTGCATTCTTCTTCTTTAGTTTCCCTATTTCAAGATCTTGGAGATGCAGTTTCCGTGAGTAAAAAAATTATGTAGCGTTTTTTCTTGGTTTGGTGGTCTTCAAATCGGTTGCATGGTTTTCTTGTTAGTCCGTGGTTTTTTCCTTCAATTATAGTTGAAGTGATCCATCTTCTACATCCAACAATTCATTTTGTTATCTGTAGATGTTATTAAGTATGAAAGTCTGCGTTGGCTGAACTCTTCACCCTGCTTTTTCAGATCGATAATTATGTTTTATCATTAAGTTGCTATGCAGAGCATAACTTTGTGCCTTGTCACGTTTATCATATTGTGATCTTGCAGGCATGTGGAGCGGAATATTGTTTTCAAGAGAAGGATATTGACATGACTGATGTTGTAGTTGCAACGATGAAAATTTCCAGAGGTGTCTCATTTTTTCCTATTTCTATAATGCTAGACCGTGCAAGAGCATAACATTGATTTCCTAACTTGGGAATGGTGTCATCTCGGTCTTCTCTCATCCATCATCTCAAGTTGTACGTTTTCTCTAGATAATTATGCGTAAACACCTTGATTTCCTCTTTTTATGATGTTGTAATGGGGTATGTGACTTCGTTTAGCTAATCATTTTGAGAATCATGTTGTGCTGAATGATGTTCATATTATGTTTCATTTTCGCACCGGCTGGTATATAGGTTACAACGGCCTTGGTTGGAATTTCAAACATTGTGTTCATATGGAACAATATAAGTATTTCTTCATCAGGATTGGATTATTTTGCAATGCGGTGCATGCTACAAGATCTTACAGGGAACAAACAGAGGAGTTGCTAAAACTGAGGTGTAGGGATATATTTCCAAATTCTATAGTTTTTATGAGTGAAGAACACGTCAGTTTAATGAATATAATCGCCATAACATGGTCGAAGTATTGGCTGCACTATGGAAAGGAGACCCTGATTCTATGTTTTGAATGTAGCAGCTACATTGTATATCTGTACTATGTAATCATATCTTAGAATGTCCCTTGAAAAATAATCGTTTTCTTTTTTCAAGTTCTTATATTCATTCACTTGATGCATGCCTTACCCTTCAAGTTGGCTTTTTACTCCCATTGCCTTGCCTGGTGTTTTGCATTTTAAGTATATTATGTTTAGTGTCTGCTTCCTGAATTCACTTTGTTTATGTGTCATGGCGGCTGTCCCGCCTGACACAAGCCGGCCTAGCCGTAGGGGACAAGCACAAAACAACACCCTACTGTTCACGCAGCAGAGAAGGCGTATAAAAGGACACTTGGGAGGCAAAGAAATGATCCTCTTTTTTCTCTTCTTGTTTGGCCGGCTATCGATTTATTTTCGATAATCTTTCTTCCCCTTGTTGTCTAAAGAACAAACATGGCATTTGTGATCAACAACTTGCTTATTGAATAGATTAATGACATTTCTAACTCTTAGTCAACTTGTTTTTTCCTCAGCTTTTAGGGTTTTCCACTCTAAAATTGTCTTGTCTCTTCTATATTTGATTCATAATCGTCTTCCACATATTAAATAAATTACAACTGAGTTCGTCTTGCAACGAACCGGGCGACTGTTGACACCCCCGGTTTTTAGACCACAACACCCAAGATTCAAGTGGAGAAGAAGATTCTATAAGTGCGTCTCAGAAAAATGCATTGAAACATGAAGATGATGCTCCTTTGGTACATTCAATTAGAGCATCTTCCAATTCAAAATCACTAAGGTTTTCAAAGGAGGGCAAGACATAACACGAGTAAGTTGTGCTTAATCATCCAAAATGATAAAAACTACTATACATCTTCCTTCAATTGTGAGGTACCATGATGTTAAAACATAAGTCATTTCATAATTGTTGATGATTTCTAATTTAGAAAGGACTAGAGTATCGGTCAGGGATGAATATTTCACTCATTTTGTCGGATTGGAGGATGAGTTGGACGAAGAGAAGGAAGAGGATTCGGCTGATTTTAAAGAACCTCGGCGAAAATATGAATAACAGGGTGACTGAGGGTACATCAACGTCCACGTGCAGAACTGACCTGAGTTTGATAGGTTGCTCTCTTTTTTGATATTTTGATACATGGAATTTCATGTTCTTTATGTATACATGTTCCTATGACTATTCTAACATGCATTCTTCTTCATTGAGTTACCCTATTTCAAGATACTGGAGATGCAGTTTTCTTGAGTAAAAAAATTGTGTAGTGTTAGTTTCTTGGTTTGGCAGTCTTCGTTCATGCTTTAAATCGGTTGTATAGTTTTCTTGTTACTCTGTGGTTTCCTCCTTCAGCTATAGTTGATTTGATCATTCTTCTACTTCTAACAATTCATTTTGTTTTTTGCATATATTATTAAAGGTGATCTAAAAGAGATTCCTTACGTAGTTTAAAGTATGAAAGTATGTATTGACTGAACTCTTGACCCTGCTTTTTCAGGACGATATGTAGAGCATAACTTTGTGCCTTTAATTGTGATCTTGCAGGCATGTGGAGCAGAATTTTTTCTTCAAGAAAAGGATATTGACAGTACTAATGTTGAGGATGTTGTAGTTACGATGATGAAAATTTCAAGAGGTGTCTCATTTTTTTCCTATTTCTATAATGTTTGACCGAACATTGATTTCCTAACTTGGGAATGGTGTCATCTCGGTCTTTGGTCATCCATCATCGTAACTTGTACGTTTTATTAAGTATGAAAAGAATGAAAGCCTACGTTGGCTGAACTCTATGTTTTATCATTAAGGTGCTTTGTAGAGCAGAACTTTGTGTCTTGTCACTTTTATCATATTGTGATATTGCAGGCATGAGGAGCGGAATATTGTCTTCAAGAACCTGTACGTTGACTAATGTGTTGGCTTATATGAACATTCATCATATGGATTGACATTTAATTTATCTGTGTGTGGATTGCAGACATAGACTTGTTCTTGATGAATATTTATGTTCTCTGTATGATTTATGAATTGATGACCCACCAGATGTTAGGCGTGCTATTTGAGGAGTAGTATATGATCATTTGATTGGTCATAAATTTAATCCGCCCCACAGTTTTGTATTTTTTATCTTCTTTTCTTTTTGTCTACATATGTTTTATTTTAATAGAATTAATATTCTGGTTTGCATCTGTTTCCAGGTACTGATTCTGAACCTTCGGAGGTATATGTAAGTAAGAGAATTTTCGGTTGACCACATATTGTGTTCCTAACTGATGATATTTTAATAGGNTTTGGCCGTCACATTGGCATGACTAATACCGTAAATTTTGATCATATGACATTGGCCACAGTCTAAGAATAGATAATATTTCTCAATCGGTTTTATATTTTTAAAAGTATTTTCGTAATAAATATATTATAGCAATATAAATTATTAATATAATAAATACATAAATTAATATATTATAATTAACATGCAATAAGATATTAATGAGTCCAATTTGTCAATATTTAAAGAGACATATCGTCGATCATATGTGGGCGAAATTTCACGAATAGTTGTGCGTGACTATTTTGATAAATAATAATATTTTATTTTAATCTAAAATTATATTTTAGTATAATATTTTATTATAACATGTTTATATAATTAGTTTTAATATTTTACTTAAAATATAAGTTAAGCTTTTAAGTGTTATATTTATTTAGAGAATATGATTGAAATACATGTAATTAAATTTATTGGAATAATGTGGATAAAAGAGAATAAAAAAATGATATGAATGAAAGATAAATTGATATGTAAGAGTGAGAAGATGATGTGTCATGAGAGAAATTTGATATTGAAATGTATGACCACGGCGAATGATGGAGATGGTCTTAAGGATGGGTTTTACCAAATATTATTTGTAGACCACAATTGCCAAAATTATGAAATTTTGGGAAGCAAAATTGTCAAATAGATGAAACTATAGGGACTTAATTGCGTCTCGCCTGTTCTTTTAAATGTTGATTGAACTTATGTTTTACGACGAGTTGAAACTTTTTTCACCGAAACTAAACTGTGAGTTTATTAAGAATGAGTATGCCCATGTTATTGGATCCGAGTATTCTTTTCTCTCACAATATAGTTTGATATGATCGGGTAAACGGAACAAGAGAGAGCATTGTGGAGTACTTTCACCGCATTGAACAACAAGATCCATCCAAGTTTGTTCTTCTTCCTCGTTTCTCCTTAATTCCTTAATCCACAATTCACTGCATTCTTCTTCTTCTAAAGACATGGAAGTCGACGACTTTTTCGAAGCATCGGTGGTTTTAATACAACCGTTGGATAATTTCTTCAACCATGTATTTGTAATGGTGGTAAGCTCTTATAACGACTCGATTCAAACATGTATTTGGTTTGCGGTTTTGTGGAAATTGAGATTTGTTTGGAATGAATTGTAGGAGGATGAAAGGGTAAGGAAAAATAGACTTACTCTTCTTACACAAATATATCATCTTCCCAAAGGTATTGCAGATATCTCATTTGCATGGTTTTAAAATTCAGATTTTTTTGTCTCAAAGAAAAGTAACTTGTCTGTAACAATTTTTTTAAAAATAAACTTGAAAATTTAATATCATAATATTGTTTAGTTTTTTTAGAATAGATCAGAATACCATATATTTAATTGTATTTTTTGTATAGTCATTTTTTTATTGATTTTATCCACTCAAATCTTTTTTTAGAATTCAGTTAAAATGTTTGGTTTAGAATGAGAAAATGATTTATTAAATCACCAATTTTAAATATTTTAGTAAATTTAATTATTATAATTTGGAATAACATAATTTGTAAAATCGTTTACTGAATTTGATTTTGATTGAGGATTTTAATTGATAAAAATTGAAAAATACTAGAAATCAAGTATGCCATCCCATAAAGTTTTCATACCTTCATATTTTGGAGAAATTGATACAATTATAAAACTTTAGGGACAATGTTGTCAATTAAATTATGGAACAAATTTGCATCTCACTCATTTAGAATATTGGATAATAAGAGTAGTCAAAATGTTTGACATATTTAATTATTTCGGAATATTCAAAATCTGAAACATTTAATTCAATAATAAAAAAATTTGAAACAATGATGTTAGAGATTCTTAGTTTAGAATATACAAACATTAAAAACTACATAATCAATTCGGTAAATATTAGGGTAAATATTATTATTTAATATTTGTAATAACACTAGGCAAAATTATATGTACAAATTTAAATTGGTGTAGTAGACATTACTTGTTCTCTTTTTGAATATAAGTTAATTAAAATAACTAGTGTTAATGTTTAAATTATAATTACAATATTATTCAAATATACTTCAATTTAAATTTCAAAAATGCTATGTGGTTTAACGACTCTTTTCTCTTCTCAACGGATATATCTTGTGTCACCTCTATAATTAAGAATCTATTCTGAAGAACCCAGTTATCATTCCTTTTGAACGTTGTCCAGAGTATCAACACATGCCTTCCTCTCAATTTCTTTACTTCGGCATCCGCTGGGGTTTCACCGGCGGTTTCTGCAGAATTGGAGGAGGAGAGCAATAAACCATTGGTTTCATCAGTTCTTACTTTCCAACAGGTTATTCAGCGTCTCCAGGTCTGTTCAGTTTTATTGATGGGTTTTGTCGTGGCGTGATTCCATTGTGTAGACAACTCGTTTTAGTTTTGGGTCATTCTTGATTTTTCTTTTTATAGAGACTTTGTTCAGAATCCATACATTTATTTCCTTTGATTCTTCATTTTTTATTAGGTGTGTTGAAGTGGAGCGCTTGTTAAACTACCCACAATATCTCGTTTTCTTGCGTTTGTCTGTTTTCACATGATTCATATTTGTTTCTTCCAAAAAGTTAAAATTAAACTCATGAATCTACTATGTGTTTATTTCGGATTGATTACAATTTACTCTCAATTGGTTTTCTTTTGGTATTTTGATTTATATTTCCAAGAATATTGGGCTTATGTAGGATGCGCTATCATGCAATGCAGCAACACCGAGGTATTGGAAACTATTTCTGAACGCACAGTGTTAAAATATGCTAACATTTATTTTATCTATAAATTTTACGCTTTCCCAGTTTGGCGCCTGAAGTTTTCAATAATAGAAAGAGTTATCCTAACTTGGGATGGCGTCATCTCGGTCTTCGCTCATCCATCATCTCAGCCTGTACGTTTTCTCTAGATAGTAATGCATTTACACCTTGATTTCCTCTTTTTATGATGTATGTAATGGGTATGTGACTTCGTTTAGATAATCATTTTGAGAATCATGTTGTGCTGAATGATGTTCACATTATTTTTTCATTTTCGCAGTGGCTTGTATATAGGATACAACGTTCTTGGTATGTTTTCATTTTCATTTTCAAACATTGCCTTCATACTGAACAATATAAGTATTTCTTGATCAGGATTGGATTATTTTGCAATGCGCTGCAGGCTAGATCTTACAGAGAACAAATAGAGGAGTTGCTAAAACTGAGGTGTAGGGATATATTTCTAAATTCTAGACTCGAACAAGAATTCAAAGTTAGTTGTTTGAGTGAAGAACACATCACTTTAATGAATATACTTACCATAACATGGTCGAACTATTTGCTGCCTTAGGAAAGGAAACCGTGACTCTCTGTTCTGAATGCAGCAGCTACATTGCCTATCTGTACCTTGAAATATAAATGTTTTCATTTTTCATGTTCTTATATCCGTTCGCTTGATGCATGTCTTACCCTTCGAGTTGGCTTTTTACTCCCGTTGTCTGGCGTTTTGCATTTTAAATATATTATGTTTATGTGTTTGTTTCATGAATCCACTTTATTTATGTTTCATGTAGTGGCTCTTCTGTTTGCATTGGCTTTCCTCGTTTTGCAGATGTAAAGAGCATGTAATCCTATCAAGAACGCGGTTGAGGCGAAAGAAATTGTCAACATTCTATGCATTTGCCATGGTGGTGGAAGCATATTTTTTATCTTGCCTAGTATGATCAAAGGTTAGAGCTTTTTTCCTTGCAAAATATTTGTTACAAACTTAAAAAATCTGGAGTTAGAAAGACCTT
>RWGZ01001768.1:0-30103 GCA_009725065.1 Utricularia reniformis | reverse complement strand
ACTTCAACAAAATTCAAAAAAACTGAAAAATTTGTATCAATTCATAATGTGTTGTAATTTTCGAAGGAGGAAATGGGGGAAGGCATGACTCATGAGAGCAGAATAGCATAAAAGGGAGAAGAACATGGAGTATTAAAAGACGAAAAGACCCTGTGATTTGTGAAACGTAACGGGTTTGTTGAGGTTACACGTGTTGAATACTGAATTTTTCAGAGACACGTGTCAACGACCTGGTCCTTATATATTCTTCCCCGTTGCTGGTAAAAGGGTCTTCAATCAAAATCAATATCAATACTTATACATAATTAATTTTTTAAAAATATTTTAAAATTAAAATAATATTTAATTACTTTTAAGGGTATAACGAACCCGAAAAAAATCTATAATATGACTCTAAAACCCGATATCGGACGGTACCAAAAAAAATATTAGCATTGTTCCATATTTGATGTATTGATCAATATAACGGTAGTATATTGATCAAATTTGTTGAGATCCTATAATTTAAAACCGTCGTTGAACCACTGGTTCGAATCGGTGTTTATTAAATCAAAGATTTTACGATTCGGTTTAAATATAATGATGTTTTAAAATATTTACAGTTCATATCCATTTACCTGAATCGAAAACTCTCATATTTGATCTATCAAACCGGTTTAAAAAGATAGTTGAGAAGTTAAAATACTGAAAAACCTTAGAACACTTGAAGTTTTCATAAGATATGGGGTAATTAAAAATAAAATAAATATATCAAAATTAAATAAGAAAAAAAATTATTAACGAAGAGATAAAGGGTTTGTTTGGTACCACGATTAAAAGTGCGATGAGGTACGGTGAGATGATCTAATTGTGATTTTTTTAATGCACGCAAAACACAAGCTTAATTGTGATGTGATAATCGTTAAAAAATTGCAATAACATCATAGCTATTAAATCCAGCTGTGGCTTCATCGTTATTTTGGAAAAGACTCATTCACCCTTACTTCTATTAATTATAATATAATTATATTTATTATTATTATATATATAAGGGTATATTAGTATTTTTACATAAATCACGATTATAATACCGTAATTTTACCAAACATACTTAAAAATTCACGATCATCATATCTCACTACACCTCACCACACCGTAATTTTTAAAAACAAAACCAAACAAACCCAAAAATTAATTTACTAATGTTTGAAGAAGTAGTAGAAGAAAGATGGAGAAATGTAATACAAAGGGAATGAGGGGAAATCTAAATACACATAAAAATAATTTACTTTGTATTAATTTCTTTAATAAAAGATGTATTTACCGAGATAAGACGGTGTATTTTCTATGTATTAAAAATTTCTTTTATAATATAATTGAATATTCAGTTTAGAATGTTATATTTAATATATGAGAATATAAGGACTAAAATGTGCTTTCATATAATTACAAAATGTAAATTAATAAGATATATCTATTATAATTATTTTGTTATTTTTCATTAGGTTAAGTTTTATCCGTAAATAATTTTAATTAGTCCTTGTTCATTTCTCGTTTCTATATTCTAATATTTCACGTCTCCAAAATTCTTGGGTAAAACGTTTATGATAAATGATGAAACATTAATTAAATGCTATTGTTAACCTCCAAATTCCATGCAAGTCTATTGAATTTGATATAATGGATATTGTTAACCTCCAAATTTTTTATAAACACAATGGACACAAAGTTTCAAAATCGTTTATATTTGAACTTAATATTTGTTGATATTTTAAATGCATGTATAGTATGTATTTGACCTCGTGAAACAAACATAATTATCAAAATAACTCAAACGAAAAAAAGACGAAAACGCTACTATGTACTCGATGGTCATTTTTGAACGATTTAGAAACTTCGGGGACTTCTAATACAATTTACAAACTTTGATTTATTGTTTTTACACTATTTTAAATATTATGGTCCAACATGATAATTGTCTCATATGAATGTGTAATCTTTTTATTATTACTGTTTTTGATTAAAAACAATATACACTTATAATAAAATAAAAATATATATTTTTTCTTGAGATTAATAGCTAATTTTATTTATTATTATAATACAAATTTGATACACATTGGGTATACTTAATTCAGATCAATAAACCAATGTACTATGGTTAACGATCTTTCAATAAATTGATATTATTACATAATGAATGCTGTGAATGTCCACATTTATTATTTATTTATGGGTGATGTTTGCCCACGGCCCACAACTTACGGGGTGTGTAAAGGACATGCTCTTCAAGTTACAAAATTGCAAATGTGGTACACTTTTTTATCAAAACTATGTATTTATAGCCCTCCAACTTTAATTAAATGCAAATAAGACACATCAAGTTTCCAATACCGTTTATGATTGGCAATTTAATGAACTAGTAAATTTGTAATATTTCATGCACAATTGTCAAACATCAAAGATAATTTTTGTATAATTTTTCAAACAAGTCCTATTTTCGACAATTGTGATGAGTTTTCAAACAGTTTTCAACTTACGGAAAACTGGGCGCTAAATGTCAGGGATAAAAAACAAACGGTATTGATAACTTTAGATGTCATTTTTGCAATTTCTTAAGTTGAATGACATGCTCTTTATACAGCTCGTAAATTGGATAGTTAATTATGCAATTTTCTCATTTATTTATATCTACTTATCTAGTCCACCTTCCCAAAATTTAATAATATTAATTTGTATAAATAAATACAGTATAATATAATTCGATACATATAAAAAAACTCGAAAGGGTACAGTACGTGTAGCAGATTCCCAACAAAAATATTAATTTAAAAGTATTAAATTTGTATTTTGAATTACAATAATTGAGATAGCATATCAAAATAATGGTTTGTAGCAATGTTTTAAAATACATATATATAAAATGCAATGTTACTTAAATTTTTTTTTATATGTTAAATCATTAATAAATGGATAAATTTTTTTAATATTTTTAAAAATAAAAATATCATAAAAGATTAATAATGTTACTTACTATAAAGTTTTCATAATATTGTCATTTGTTATTGGGCAACACATAAAAATAAGTACTACATTTTCACTAATTGACAATTGGCCACAAAGTTTCATAATTGTAGTAATTACAAACTTCAAAGTTTGAGTCATGGTTTTAAAAAACCGGTTGAATCTGCCGATTGGACCAGTTCAACTGGAAATTGCTCACCCTCCCGGTCTGACTCGAACCGGTTCGCATGTTATTTTAAAAACCGGTTTTGCTCTCCTAAAAATTCGGTCGGACCGATTTTTTCACTAAAAAACCGATTACAAAATTGGTTTGCATTGAAAATTAAGATTAAATTTAAACTAAAAAGTAATTTTTTGAGCCTTGGTTCTACCATTCCCTTTCTTGATAAAGACATTAATTATGAAGATCGTTAAATGAATTTTTATTATTTTATTTCATATTGTTATTTAATCGTTGAACTCGAATTTTCGATATCTAAAATTGTAGCTATTGAATTCCAAAGGCAATTGTAAACTTTTGTTTGTATTATACTTTTTTTAATCTAATTACACTTTTTAAAAATTTAATTAAAGTTATTCGTGAAGAAATATATTTTTTTGTTTATTAATATTATTATTCATTTTTCTATTCAACTGATTCAAACCAATCCGACCAGTAGAAAATGTTTCCGATTCATCGGTTCGACCGGTTTTTAAAACAATGGTTTGAGTATCAAATTTTCGATTTTGGAGACCAATTTTTTCGGATTTTATAAACATTTGGATAAATATTACTTAAAAATCAAAGTTTGTGGAATTTCAAAATTATAAGAAACTATAGATATATTCTTAACTTTCCATGTCATTTTGTCATTAGTTATTGGGCAAGACATAAAAATGGAACATATATGAGAATATAAAATAAATTAAATTATTAATATAGAGAAAATATATAATTTTATATTTATTCTCAATTTATTTTCTTTCTACTTCGAAACATAAAAAATAAAAAATATTTACAATTTTATATTACTATTTTTCTTAAATTAAATCTCACTCACTTAAAATTTGTATAGGCTAATATTTTATTCAAATACCATATATCTTAAATTTTTTATATAAAATCATATATGCAAAATTTAAAATAATGATAAATAATAGGATGTGACGTTATGAGTAACGTGGGAAAGTGGGGTCCGTGTCATTTATTGAATATTATGAAACACGTGGAGGGTTGCATCGGGTGAAGCGACAATAAGACGCAACTTGACGACCCCGACACGTGGATCGGACCACTTCAGGATTCTTTATTATAAAGAGCAACATTATACTGTTCGAACACGCTGCCTTCAACCAATCACCTTCTGCCATCTGTTTTTATTTATTATTTTCTTATACTATCCGTGTCAGTCAAATAATTTATTATTTTTAAATTAAATACATTTCATCGTTNTTGCAATACCGTTTATGATTGGCAATTTAATGAACTAGTAAATTTGTAATATTTCATGCACAATTGTCAAACATCAAGGGTAATTTTTGTATAATTTTTTAAACAAGTCTGAACTAGTAAATTTGTAATATTTCATGCACAATTGTCAAACATCAAGGGTAATTTTTGTATAATTTTTTAAACAAGTCTGAACTAGTAAATTTGTAATATTTCATGCACAATTGTCAAACATCAAGGGTAATTTTTGTATAATTTTTTAAACAAGTCTGAACTAGTAAATTTGTAATATTTCATGCACAATTGTCAAACATCAAGGGTAATTTTTGTATAATTTTTTAAACAAGTCTGAACTAGTAAATTTGTAATATTTCATGCACAATTGTCAAACATCAAGGGTAATTTTTGTATAATTTTTTAAACAAGTCTGAACTAGTAAATTTGTAATATTTCATGCACAATTGTCAAACATCAAGGGTAATTTTTGTATAATTTTTCAAACAAGTCCTATTTTCGACAATTGTGATGAGTATTCAAACAGTTTTCAATTTACAAAAAAATGGGTGCTAAATGTCAGGGGTAAAAAATAAACGGTATTGATAACTTTAGATGTCATTTTTGCAATTTCGTAAGTTGGAGGACATGCTCTTTACACAGCTCGTAAGTTAAGTTGGATGGCTAATTATGCAATTTTCTCATTTATTTATATCTACTTATCTAGTCCACCTTCCCAAAATTTAATAAAATTAATTTGTATAAATAAATACAGTATAATATAATTCGATACATATAAAAAACTCGAATGGGTACAGTACGTGTAGCAGATTCCCAACAAAAATATTAATTTAAAAGTATTAAATTTGTATTTTGAATTACAATAATTGAGATAGCATATCAAAATAATGGTTTGTAGCAATGTATTAAAATACATATATATAAAATGCAATGTTACTTAAATTTTTGTTTTATATATGTTAAATCATTAATAAATGGATAAATTTTTTTAATATTTTAAAAATAAAAATATCATAAACGATTAATAATATTTTTTTAGTATAAAGTTTTCATAATATTCGTCATTAGTTATTGGGTAAGACATAAAAATAAGTACTACATTTTCACTAATTGACAAAATTGGCTACAAAGTTTCATAATTGTAGTAATTACAAACTTCAAAGTTTGAGTCATGGTTTTAAAAAACCGGTTGCATATGCCGATTGGACTGATTCAACCGGGAATCGTTCACCCTCCCGGTCCAACTCGAACCGGTTCGCATGCTATTTTAAAAACCGGTTTTGCTCTCCTAAAAGTCTGATCGGACCGATTTTTTCACCCAAAAACCGATTACAAAACCGGTTTGCATTGACAATTAAGATTAAATTTAAACTAAAAAGTAATTTTTTTAGCCTTGGTTCTACCATTCCATTTCTTGATAAAGACATTAATCATGAAGATCGTTAAATGAATTTTTATTATTTTATTTCATATTGTTATTTAATCGTTGAACTCGAATTTTCGATATCTAAAATTGTAGCTATTGAATTCCAAAGGCAATTGTAAACTTTTGTTTGTATTAAACTTTTTGTAATCTAATTACACTTTTTAAAAATTTAATTAAAGTTATTCGTAAAGAAATATTTTTTTTTGTTTATTAACATTATTATTCATTTTTCTATTAAACCGGTTCAAACGGATCCGACCAGTAGAAAATGTTTCCGATTCATCGGTTCGACCGGTTTTTAAAACAATGGTTTGAGTATCAAATTTTCGATTTTGGAGACCAATTTTTTCGGATTTTATAAACATTTGGATAAATATTACTTAAAAATCAAAGTTTGTGGAATTTCAAAATTATAAGAAACTATAGATATATTCTTAACTTTCCATGTCATTTTGTCATTAGTTATTGGGCAAGACATAAAAATGTTACATATATGAGAATATAAAATAAATTAAATTATTAATATAGAGAAAATATATAATTTTATATTTATTCTCAATTTATTTTCTTTCTACTTCGAAAAATTAAAAATAAAAAATATTTACAACTTTATATTACTATTTTTCTTAAATTAAATAAATTAAATCTGACTCACTTAAAATTTGTATAGGCTAATATTTTATTCAAATACCATATATCTTAAATTTTTTATATAAAATCATATATGCAAAATTTAAAATAATGATAAATAATAGGATGTGACGTTATGAGTAACGTGGGAAAGTGGGGTCCGTGTCATTTATTGAATATTGTGAAACACGTGGAGGGTTGCATCGGATGAAGCGACAATAAGACGCAACTTGACGACCCCGACACGTGGATCGGACCACTTCAGGATTCTTTATTATAAAGAGCAACATTATACTGTTCGAACACGCTGCCTTCAACCAATCACCTTCTGCCATCTGTTTTTATTTATTATTTTCTTATACTATCCGTGTCAGTCAAATAATTTATTATTTTTAAATTAAATACATTTCATCGTTCTTATTTTTTTGTATTTATTTTATTATTTAATAATTGATTTATTATTAGGGCATCTTTGGTTCTGGTATAGTTTTTGATTTAAAGGAGATTGGAGGAATTTCTACTATTGGTAGAGTTAAGATTTGAGTTCGAATTTCTACCATTAGGGTCCGTTCAAAGTTCGGTTTGGGTTTTAAAATTTTAAAAATATGAGTCGAGGTTCTGGTTAGACTCGATTTGAATTTAATGTTTAAGTTAATTGAAAATAATACATATCATATTATTACTATATATAAAATATTGTATTATTGTTATTTCGCGAATCAGCTTAGTTGGTTCGGTTCATTTGAAATTTTAATGTACGATGTCAATTTGTTATGAATTCGAACTCCAGTCGAGCTCGATTTGGTTCACAAAAATTTGAACTTGATCTCTGAGACTTGAAAAACTTGTCTTAAATGGTTCATCAACGGTCGGTTATATACCCTTGCCAAAATGGTCTGGGTGACGAGTAGAAGGCGTAACACGTGTGAACTTGAACTGCCTTATTGGGCCAAAGCCCAGTTGTTAAGGATAACAATGAATTAAGTTCTAACCAGTTTCTACATAAGGGGAGTAAAATGATTGAAAAATTATTTTCACCTCAAATTAATATTTAATATTTGACGGGAAGTCGCGTTGATGATAAACGCACTTTTATTGAATATAGAATTATAGATCTCAATCGGATCCGATCCACGGAGCCGGTAACCTCCAAATCAATCTGCAATGGCATCCGTTGCGAAATCCCTAATCCAAACTCTCCGGCGATACATTAAGAAACCATGGGAGATCACCGGCCCAGCAGCTCATCCGGATTATAAAAATGCCTTACCTAAAGCGACGGAGTATCGCGTCTACTGCCCTGCGACAACGAAGGAGCAGGCAATTGTGCCCACCTCGCTCCCGGAAACGGTTTATGACATCAAGTACTTTACACGAGATTTGCGTCGCAATCGCCTGCCCATCAAGCGCACTGTATTGAAGAAAGCAGACTTGGAGAGGATTAAGAAGGAGAGTTCTTTTGTTTTGGATGATTTTCCTAGGCCGTATCTGACGGCAAAAGTTGAGGAGGCTGAAGACGCTATTGGTGGTGGATATCAGAAATGAAAAACAGAGGGTACGCATTTTTTTTGTTAATTCAGTTGCATTCTACAAATTCTATAGTATAAAATTGATATTTTTGAAGTGATTGTGATTTGCGATTCCTCTGATACTTGGAATTTGGTGTTTTGTGTCTTATTTTAACAGCTTTGTGTATGGATTCCTTATTATAATGTGATTACAATTAAGCTGGTGATTTATGTAAATGTAAAGCGAAAAGTTTGATTCTGAAGATTGCTTTTTGATCATTAATATGCTAGCAAGTTTAGTTCCATGATGCTTTTAAACGATGAAATGCCAATTGCCTGCATGATTTACCTTCTTCTGATAAGTAATATGAGAATAGATAGTGAATAATTGTTAATCGAGCTTTCGTTTATTTCTTCACCGTTTTTTCATTGATTGCATAGGCCATAAATTGTATCCCACTTTGTTAAATGATCTAGATGGTCTAGATAAGCTGCATCTTTTACCTTCTTCTGATGAGTTAATAGATAGTGAATAATTGTTAATCGAGCTTTCGTTTATTTCTTCACCGTTTTTTGATTGATTGCATAGGCCATAAATTGTATCCCACTTTGTTAAATAGTCTAGAAAAGCTGCATCTTTTGAATGCTAATTACCTTTTTCTGATGAGTTAATACATAGTGAATAATTGTGAATCGAGCTTTCGTTTATTTCTTCACCTTTTTTTGATTGATGGCACAAGCCATAAATTGTATCCCACTGTTAAATGGTTTAGACAAGCTGCATCTTTTGAATGCCAATTACCTTTTTCTGATGAGTTAATANCCCAGTTGTTAAGGATAACAATGAATTAAGTTCTAACCAGTTTCTACATAAGGGGAGTAAAATGATTGAAAAATTATTTTCACCTCAAATTAATATTTAATATTTGACGGGAAGTCGCGTTGATGATAAACGCACTTTTATTGAATATAGAATTATAGATCTCAATCGGATCCGATCCACGGAGCCGGTAACCTCCAAATCAATCTGCAATGGCATCCGTTGCGAAATCCCTAATCCAAACTCTCCGGCGATACATTAAGAAACCATGGGAGATCACCGGCCCAGCAGCTCATCCGGATTATAAAAATGCCTTACCTAAAGCGACGGAGTATCGCGTCTACTGCCCTGCGACAACGAAGGAGCAGGCAATTGTGCCCACCTCGCTCCCGGAAACGGTTTATGACATCAAGTACTTTACACGAGATTTGCGTCGCAATCGCCTGCCCATCAAGCGCACTGTATTGAAGAAAGCAGACTTGGAGAGGATTAAGAAGGAGAGTTCTTTTGTTTTGGATGATTTTCCTAGGCCGTATCTGACGGCAAAAGTTGAGGAGGCTGAAGACGCTATTGGTGGTGGATATCAGAAATGAAAAACAGAGGGTACGCATTTTTTTTGTTAATTCAGTTGCATTCTACAAATTCTATAGTATAAAATTGATATTTTTGAAGTGATTGTGATTTGCGATTCCTCTGATACTTGGAATTTGGTGTTTTGTGTCTTATTTTAACAGCTTTGTGTATGGATTCCTTATTATAATGTGATTACAATTAAGCTGGTGATTTATGTAAATGTAAAGCGAAAAGTTTGATTCTGAAGATTGCTTTTTGATCATTAATATGCTAGCAAGTTTAGTTCCATGATGCTTTTAAACGATGAAATGCCAATTGCCTGCATGATTTACCTTCTTCTGATAAGTAATATGAGAATAGATAGTGAATAATTGTTAATCGAGCTTTCGTTTATTTCTTCACCGTTTTTTCATTGATTGCATGCCATAAATTGTATCCCACTTTGTTAAATGGTTTAGACATGCTGCATCTTTTGAATGCCAATTACTTTTTTTTGATGAGTTAATAGATAGTGAATAATTGTGAATCGAGCTTTCGTTTATTTCTTCACCGTTTTTTGATTGATTGCATAGGCCATAAATTGTATCCCACTTTGTTAAATAGTCTAGAAAAGCTGCATCTTTTGAATGCCAATTACCTTTTTCTGATGAGTTAATAGATAGTGAATAATTGTGAATCGAGCTTTCGTTTATTTCTTCACCGTTTTATGATTGAGTGCACATGCCATAAATTGTATCCCACTTTGTTAAATGGTTTAGACAAGCTGCATCTTTTGAATGCCAATTACCTTTTTCTGATGAGTTAATAGATAGTGAATAATTGTGAATCGAGCTTTCGTTTATTTCTTCACCGTTTTATGATTGAGTGCACATGCCATAAATTGTATCCCACTTTGTTAAATGGTTTAGACATGCTGCATCTTTTGAATGCCAATTGCCTGCATGATTTACCTTCTTCTAATGAGTAATAAGAGAATAGATAGTGAGTAATTGTGAATCGAGCTTTCATTTATTTCTTCAGCATGGCCTCACATAAGTTGTATCCCATTTTGTTAAATGATCTAGATGGTCTAGACAAGCTGCATGCTTTTAATGCCAATTTTCTGCATGATTTACCTTCGTCTGATGAGTGATATGATAGTGGGGATTTTTTTAATAGCGTTGGATAAATATCGGTAAGGTGAGACCATTGTACTGTGAGGTGATCGTGATTTAAAAAACTGTTTTTGAAGCAATGGTACAGTGATGGTGATTTAATTTTGGATTAAACAATAATATAATAAGGTAAAAATGAAATTTTACAAATTGCGTTTTGCGACTGCCATAAGATTGCTGTTTTTTGCATTCAGATAAACACATTTTACATTGATGTTTGATTTGTACTAAATAAAACTACGATGCGGTGATCGATATGCACCATTCACCATGGTTCCAAACATCGCCATTGAATAATTGTGAATCGACCTTTCGTTTAATGTTTCTTTTGATCTAACAGGCTTTGCATATCGAACCAATAAATCGGTGATCGAACATATGGATTCACCATGGTAATTAAGGTATTCATGCTATGAACCAGTTTGTTTTGCTTCTATGGATCTAAATTTGATTATTCTAATCATGGCTAAAGTTTAATCACATGATTTTTAACTTGTGCTGAATTCGTCTACTCTTTAATGTTCTTGTCACATGAATTAGTAAATTTTCAACTTGTTTGGGGTACATTTTCAGTCTCTAATAGTGTAACATGTTTCTCACTCATTATATTACCAGTTTTGGATCATTTTTTAAAATTTCCGATTTCGGGCGTATCGCTTCTGGTTGGTATTTAAACAAAATACTTATCGATACGGGTTTAAAGCGGGTTGGAATTGATTTAGGAAAAAAGAGAAATTTGTAAACAAAATTATTCTTATTTTTTCGGACTACGAATAATATAAATTGTGAATGAGTTAAAAATAGTGAATTATAAGAATATTATTTTACTATCCTATAAAGATCATGTATAATGATACACAGAGTTCATCTAATATATTGTCAGCTATGTTTTTAAACCGGTTTGATAGATCGAACTGTAAATCTTCCGGTTCAGGTCAATCGGTACGAACCGTTGCTCAAACTGTAACGAACCGTAACTATTTTAAAATATCCTTCTATTTGAATCGAACCGTAAAATCTCCGGTTCACTAGATTCAACCCGTAGTTTTAAAATATAGATCGTCAGTATTGATTTGTAAAACATTGTTTTGGACTAGATTAACTTTAATAGTTCACACTTAGTACGGGTTATTTTACTTTTTATTTGGTAATAAACTTTCTAGGTCACTCATCATACTTCTCCTTCATGTGAACATTTATGTTTCTATAGAATATGCGCTATTCGTTGGGAAAAATGATTCGTGCAATGGTACGTAAATCATTAGCCAAAATGGATGAATTATTGAAAATTTTGAAGAGATGAAAAAAAGTTTTTTTAAGTCTCTTCGGGAGAGTGTGATGTATTGAAATAATAAAAGCTGAATTATTAGACACAAATATTATAATAAATATAATAAAACAAGAATGTATGTTTTATATATTAAATTCGAGAAAATGGTACCATTTTGGTTCTCGTAGTTTGATGGTTATGGTAAATTTAATTATTGAAGTTTATATATGATATTTTCAGTTCCTATATTTTTTGATATTTGACAAAATTGATGCTCAAAGTTCATATTTAGTTATCCAAATTAAATTGAACAAAACATGTTCTCCGTAGTTTACATGCATTGGCAAAATTGGTCCCCGTAATTTTGAGAAATTGGAAAAATTGGTCATTTAAAACTCTAATGCCGGAATTTTCAGCCGTTAGTTCCTATTTTCTTATCCGTGATATTCTCATATTTTATTCTCCTCATATTCATTGTTGCCACTCCTCCGTCGAAGTTACGCATATTTATCTTCGCTTCTCTTCCGTCGCCACTCCTGCATCGAAGGTCCTCATCATTTTATCTTCGTCTTTTCGTTTCCTTGTTGGCGTCGCTTGTTACCAAAGTTGAAGAATTTCATTTGCACAAATTACAAACATCGTGGACCAAATTTACCACATACATACAACATTGAGGACTCATTTTACTAAATGTGAGAAAATATGAGGACTAATTCTGCCACACATAAAATTAAGAGACTTAATTTGCCACAATTGTCAAAGTAGAAAGACTAAAATATGAAATTTCGAAAACCAAATTTGCGCATCATCCATTAAATTTATTAAAATATGTGAAAAATAAAACTGTGAAGCACCCAAAATACAGCTTATCCATCAAGGCGGTTTCAATTTTCAACACATTTAATTAATATTGGGACAGTGTAGGGACTAGATAGAAATACGAATATTATTGGGTGGGTTCAAATAATAACTAGCTGCACCCAATTTTTTAGCTAGCAGGGAGCCCATTTATTACATAATTATTATGCGACCCCAAGTTTCAAAGGACTACCACTTATCACCACTACTAAATTGTTTTGTTGGACCATAATGGGACACTGTTTAATTTATGCCACGTGGTTTTCTATCTTTTTTAATCATACTTTGACCCCAATAATTTCCTAAATTTCAAACACCAATGTTTGCTAGTTAGTCCTAGTCCAACGAAGCAGGTTCACCTTTCAAATTTAATATTATCTATAAGTGACTTGTGAGTAGATAAGNAAAATCCACTGGAATTCACATACAAAGTGACGAGCTGATTCAAAGAAGAGATATCAGGGAAAGAACCAGTGAAGAAATTATTTCCCATGTCTAAATATCTCATCTCAAAACAATCATTCAAGCTTGTGGGTACAGAGCCAAAGAGATTATTAAACCCTAGTGAAAGCTTTTGTAAAGATAGAAGACGACAGAAATGAGTTACAGGTACAAGCCCAGTAAGATTTTGTTTAGAAAGCTCAATTTCTCTTACACTTTTTCCATCGGAAGCACAAGTTATACCAGAGAAATTGCATACTGAATTATGGGTCACCCAAGAATCGAACACCCTCGTGTTGGAACCTTCAAAAGCGGCTTTGATCGATAAAAGGGTCTGAACTTCGTCGGCGGCGACGGCAGCAGCGGTGGAGGCGGCGGCAGAGAGAAGACAGAGGATGAAAAGAAGACGGGGAAGGTCGGCGGGCGGCATGAGTTAATCGTTGATGATTGTGGGTGGAAATGGTGAGTTCGCACGTTTGTTTGTGAAGTGTTATTACAAGCCCGACACGAACATCTTTCTCATTCCTTAAATAGAATGTTTTTTCAGTAATATTTATGTTAGAGTATATAGTACAAAAAAATTAAAATTACATATTTTGAGTATTAGTTATTCATTACTTATCCAAACATATCACACTCATAGTGCCACTATTCAATCTATTCATTTTTCTCTTTTTCAATATTAATTTAATATTTAATTGAAACAATTTTTCTTTCATTACTTTATAATTATGTGAACATTCATACTTTTATTATATATAATTTTCTATTTTAGTTAATAAGTAAAAAAAAAATATTTCTAATTAGAAAAAAAAATTGAACTACAAAATTTTAAATACAACAATTACGAGAAACAAAATGTATAATATATAATTATTTATATTTAATAAAATCAATCACATAGTGTAAAATATTATAAAATTCAATTAAATTAGTTTTAATTTCGTAAAATATAAATACAAAATACTTATAGAAAATAAACTAAATATCACATGTACTAATTATATTCTACAAATTTTGTAAAAATTAAAATTATTTAAAATACATATATATAATAATACAATATAGTAATTTAATAAATAATATAAAATTAAAATGAATATATAATAAAACAAATAAAATATTATTTAAAATAAAAAATTAAGATAACAAAGACACTTTCGGATAGTCGGTAGATTATACACATCATTGGGTGGACGGACGTTTAGACGTCACGTAAGACTGTTCGCCCAATGATGGAGATGTCGAACAGTCGGTAGATTATACACATCATTGGGTGAACGGACGTCTAGACGTCGTCACGTCAGATTGTCCGTCCAATGATGGAGATGTCATAAAATGATAAGTGTATAGATAAGTGCTTAGTCATCTTTTGGGATGAGTATTCTTTAAATATAAGTGTATAGATAAGGATGTAGATCTAAAATGATATTTAATTTATTTAAATATTAAATTAATATTGAAGAAAGAAAATGATTACATAAAGAAAGAAAAAACTAATGTGAAGTAAAATGAAATGACTATCAAGACGGATAGCGTTGTTAGATTGTTATGCGATTTGAACAATTCGTGTTCGAAATGTGTTCGGTTTGTATATGATTGTGTTCGTTCGTTCGAATATAAATATGAACTTTATTCAAACATTTTTTCATGTTCATTCATAATTTGAACGAACATGAACATTTTCGTGAACAAATATGAACATTCGTTAGCAAATATATTATTTTATTTAATATAAATATATTATTAAATATTAAAATTAAAAAAACTCTACTCTATCATATTTCACATCATCCAAATTTTCATTTTTTATAGAATTATAGATATTATAATATATTTTCTTATTTTCCTCTAAATATGAAATTATATTCATTTAATTTTAAATTTTTATCCAAAAAATCAATTTTTAGTATATTGAATTTCAATATTAAATTCACAAAAATTTAAATAGATCGTTCGAACAAGTTATTCGAACGGAAATGAAAATTCATATAAGTATTTGAATAATGTTCGAATATGAATTCCCGTTCGAATAAAATACGAACGAATATGAACATGTTCGAATAAAAATATGAACATATAGAGTTCGAATCGAATAACATCCCTAAGAGTTGTAATGCCCTTATCAACCTTAAATCTTATATTATATAATTTAGTGTATAAATTATTATTTTTTAATTAAATAATTTATTAAATTCGATAAATTTACCTTTATATCCAAAGGGACACCAAAAATGACAAAAAAATAAAACTGAATATCAATGGATTTTTAAACTTCGGCATCGGTTCGGTAAATAAACTAGTATTTGATTCAATACTTGGAGTTTTATCGAATAGTATTCAACCCCACCTATTCTACATAAATTGAATATGTATTAGAATAAACTCAAACGAACACGATTAAGATTTATTTTTATACTAAATCGTTGTTAATTTCTTTTATATCAATTGATTATTTGTCCAACAAATAATAGATGTAATATTTTAGATAAAAGAGTCGAAAAATATGTGATCATAAAGTGAGAAAGAATTTCGCTATTTTGAAATGCTATTATTTTTACGGTGCTAGAGATTAAAATAAATAATTATCAATTCTTGTCATCATCGATGTGTAGTTATTATTACTTTATCATGATTAATATTAATATTTGTTTCATTAATTTGATCTATTATTTTATTTGAGATAAATAATTTCGCTAATTATTTACCCAAAAAAAAATTTGATAAAATATTGCATTGTAAAATTTCAATGTGATTATATTTTATTTTCCAATTTTATATAATTATTAGATTTTCTTAAAAAATAATAAATATCGTATTATAGGTTGATCCTTTCATCCCATCGGGTCCGCGCGGACAAGATCAAATTCACGAACCTAGTGATAAAATAAGGACGCCATAAAATGGCAATTATTCATCAATTTATATAGTTGATTTAATGATATTATGTTACCAAAAAACTTCAATATTAGTCAACATAATTCTATTATTTAGGTGAAAAATTACGTAAATTGATGTAATATTCATCTATTATAAGTTTATAACAATATTGTTACCATCTAAATTATATTAAATGATACTACCAATTCTTAAGTAGGTCCCATAAATTATTTAAATTTTAAAATGTGCAATTTATTGTTAATCATATTTAAAGTGTTACTCTACTGTGCAATGAGTTGAACTGATCGTGATTTTAAAAAAAGTTTTTGAAATAGCAATACAGTGATCGTGATGTCATAAAATGACTTTTTTGCTCTTATTTTTAAATAATTTTTTATAACTTAAAATTATATTTCATAATATTTTATGATAAATTCGTATTTAAAAATTGTTATATATATTTTTATAGTTTGAATATATAATTGATAAAATATAAGAAGTTCTTGATCAAAATTATTTTTTTAAAAAAATTAAATTATAATTTGTTAAGGGTAAAATTGATATTTGGAAGGTGCATTTTGTTGGTCGTTGGTATAAATCAATTGTGAATTTACCGTTGTTTTCTACGGTCGCACGAACGCAGTTATTAATAATGTTTAGTTAAAATAGAATACAACTACGGCACGTTCACCGTACCGGGCGGTGGACCGTCGTTCCAAACAATACCAATATCGGAACACTTATACTTTTTAACATATATTTATTAAATATCAATATTTTGATGTAGATACTAATTAATTATAATAATATAATTATTGTATAAATCATTTACATCTTAAATTGATAGACGCGATTTTTACTACCGTAAAATATTTTAGAATTTTCGTTAGTTTGTTAGAATGTACTAAAATTCTCATTGCCTAATTTGATATGATGTAATTGATACTAGCGTAACCACTTGGTATTTACAAAAGAAATCTTGTAGGAAGTACAAAATTTTCCTACATCACAATTATATTATTTTAATATCATTAAACATTGAGGTTAAATGTACAGATAAAACTCAATGAATTACTTCAAGCGTTTACATTTTGTGATAAATTTTTGAGGTCGTTTGAATGCCACTCATTCTTAATGTTTTCATATCGATCTCGAATTCCGTACCATTCCGGACCGATATGAGCAGTATGACTGGTATACTGGTCGATACTAAATATTATTTTATTTTTGTAAAAAATAATATTTAATTAGTTTTCTTAGGGTCGGATTAGAAATAACCGAAAACCGACCCTAATACCCGGTATTTGACGTACCAGACAGTATACCAACGGTGTAATGTCCGATATGAAAATATTGCTCATCATAGGTCTTTTGTTGGTTGATGGGGACAATGGTTATTATTTGATTTAATGAAACTTTACATTTTTTTCAATAAAATCTTATATCATGATTTGTTCAAATATGTATCAATTTATAATTTTGGGATCGCACTATAAATAATACGTTGCACAAGGTTAGTGGTACGAGATGCGATGATTTTAGAAATATCTAATTTATGGTGGTGGGTAGGTGTAGTGATTTTAGAAATATATAATTTGTGGTGTATCAATTTTAAATAATAATAAAATATTTTTTTTTTGAAAATATAATAAAATAACAAATTAACACATTAAAAGTATAATTATATAAGATGAGCATACAAATCAATTAAATTAATTTTTTT
The DNA here is from genome assembly GCA_009725065.1 of Utricularia reniformis. Taxonomy (NCBI): domain Eukaryota; kingdom Viridiplantae; phylum Streptophyta; class Magnoliopsida; order Lamiales; family Lentibulariaceae; genus Utricularia; species Utricularia reniformis. Next base: position 12,373 of record RWGZ01001768.1, on the reverse strand, counting down.
GTTAAATTTAACAAAATAACAAAGATAGAATATCAGTAATTGATCCACATTTTCAACATAATATATTTCTTTATAAATCATAATTAAATTCATTATCCTTATCATCGTTCTTATAAGTCATTTTTATTTAGTGATAAATACACATCTTTTTAAAAAAATTAGTATATGGTCCACTTATTCGGACTGGTCCGTACCGGTTTAAATAAAAAAATATAGTAGAAAAGGCATCGGGCTTATGCAATAAAAATAGNCCTGATGTATGACACTTAGTTAGCTAAGAATTTCGAAGATTAAGCTTAAAATATCACAAAAAACCTTGCTGCCGCTTTTCTTTCCTTCCTTGTTGCGTTTTTGATGTTTTTTCCTCACTTGCGCTTATCTCTTACGACCAAATACATGATAAACCGACTTAGGCTCCTAATTATACCCCTATGCCACGTATGTTTTCCATTTTATAAGATTTATATGATTAACCAATCATAATTTGTAACTAAAGCATCATACTTAAGTATTAAGTTACTTTGTTTCTTGTCTCTTGTTTTCCATGCTTTAGTCACATTTGTCTTGCCAAAACTCACTCATTTATGGTCATAATCATGCATCTTAATAAGATTAACTTAACCAACATCATTTCTAATCATCAATCTATATTTTGGAAATTTCGAGTATCACATGAGCACTCTCAGTAGCGAAGCTTAATCACATATTGCTCTTCATCTAGTACTTTCCATTGCCATATCCAACTGTCCCTAGCATCAAGCTCACCAAACGCTCCTTGTTTTGAATTCACATATAACATCTTATAAATCCAAGGACCGAACTTGAATCATTTATCTATCCACCTTTGACATTTTTTCCTATTGGAATATAATTTTTTCATTATGTAAAGTCTAATACCTTTGAGCATAGAGATAAGAAGTTTCTGTCTGATAGACCTCACGGCTGCATTTAAGGATTCACACATGTTGTTTAGAATAATGTCACATTTAGTATTTTCGTTGAAAAAAGCCCGAATCCATTGAGAATAAGGGATATCATTCATGTATTTGTGTGCTGAAGGTGAAATTTTCTTCAAATATTACATTTGCATCGAGAAAATATTTCGTTCAGCAGCTTGAGCAACAATCCAAACTGTGTTTGTAATATTCAAGGTGCCAAACCCTGATCTTTTTCTCAAATTTTGCACAATATGATAAACGCAATGTTGGACATGTCAATATTAAAATTACAAACCAAGAGTTAGAACAAATAAACATAGTGAATTATCACATACATGAGCTCCATGCAATACATCACCAACCGTCTGTATTAGTCCATTGTATCTATCAGACATTATTACAATGTTCTCAATGTTGATCTCATCAAGTCCAAAATATGTATTCAAATAATTTAAAAACCAAAACCATCTTTAGACTCAGTTTCAACCATAGAATAAGATATCAGGAAATAACCATTATTCAGATATATGCCAACAGCAAAGTGAAGTTGCTCTCCATGCCGTAAATGACAACTATCCAAGCGGATAATAGGCCTACAAACACACTTCAATTCATTCTTACAAGTTGCAAATGCTACTTAAAATCTTCGAAATCGCTTTAAAACTGAATTTTCTCCATCATGCACCTCTTGAATATGAACTGAAGACCCTAGGTTTGATTTCAGAAGTTGTAGCCGATAATTTTTTATTTTCTTAAATTTATCCTCATATGTATCTCTTATAATGGTAAGTGCATGCCGTCTTAGTCTGAGAGTTCGGTCAATAGTATTAGATGTATTTAATTCCTTAGTAACCATAGTCAAGAATTCCTTTGGTAATAAATCCGATTTTTCTGTAAATCTTTCAATAAAATGTATGCCTAGCCAAGACGGGGAAATAGATCTATTTGCTTCCACTCCTTGTAAGTTCTTCTATGATACTTCCATTCCGATTAATTGTTGCAATTCTCCATACTTTCATTCTATGTTACAAGAAGTATCAAAGTTAGGAGATGGTTTCAAACCCCCATCATATCACGATCTACGGGTTCCTTTGCTGAAAAAAGCTAAAAACGAATTACAACTTTGGATTGATAGTATTCGAGATGGTTGGTCAGAAATTGGTTGTACAGTGATGGGAGATGGTTGGACGGATGGGCGTTCTCGTACTCTTATTAATTTTCTAGTTTATAGCCCTCGTGGAACAGTTTTTGTCAAATCAGTTGATGCATCGGAAATGGTTAAAACATCACATCTTCTTTTTCATTTATTTTAAGAGGTGATTGAGTGGGTAGGAGCAAAACATGTTGTTCATATTGTGACAGATAATGCAACCAATTACGTTGCAGCCGGACGTTTGATTGAAGAACATTATGATTCAATTAGTTGGTCTCCTTGTGCTGCCCATTGTATCAACTTGATGATGAAAGATATAGGAAAATTGCGATGTATTAAGGAAGTTGTTGATGAAGCTGCAAAGGTCTCTAAATTTGTGTATAATCATATACATTGGTTTGCATGGTTGAGAAAGAGAGGTGGTTGGAGAGAAATAGTTAGACCAACTGAAACGAGATTTGGAACCACATTCATTGCTTTGAGAAGTTTTGTTCAACGTCGAGAGGATCTTGAGGCTTTAGCCCTCCATCGAGAATTCACACAATCTAGCATTGGAAAGGCAAACCTAGGCTTGGAGTATAGAAGAATTGTGAAAAATGATGGATTTTGGAATGATTGTTTAGTAATAGTGAAAGCATTAGAACCATTGATGAAAATGTTAAGAATGGTTGACGGTGACAAGAAACCGAATATTGGATATATTTTTGATGGTATGGAAAGAGTTATAAAAGCAATAATTGCCACTTTTCAAGGAAAAAAAGATTTGTATGAACCATTTACAAGAATCATTGAACATCGATGGTCTACAAAATTCAAGAAGGATCTTCACACCGCTGCTTATTGGCTCAATCTGCAATTTCAATATGATCCAGCGCATTCGAAGAATATTGAAATTGTAATGGATGATGTGTTAGATGTCATTACTAAAAAGGGTACATCATAAATAGATGTATACTTGGAGGAGATAAAATTATATCGTGAAAAACTTGGAAGCTTTGGTCGAACTATTGCCATAGATGCTAGCAAGAACAAGAAACATCAACCAGGTTTGTCAATTCAATACTTATTTATTAATAATATGTTCTTGTGCTATTACTAAAAGATAATATTTGTTAGCTGATTGGTGGAAATTGTTTGGTGGAAGTGCTCCTAAATTGAAAAAACTAGCCATAAAAATTCTTGGTCAAACAAGCTCTTCATCTGGTTGCGAAAGGAATTGGAAAATATTCGATCAAATTCATACACCGAAAAGAAATAGGTTGGAGCATCATAGATTGGATACACTTGTGTTTGTGCGTTACAATCAAAAGCTTAAAGATAGGTAATATACATTATATTAGTGGTACTTTTGCTTTTGTTTTGTTGTTTTTTGTCTTGTTTTTTAAACTCTAACTTGGTTGTTAATCTTATCATGTTATTTTTTAGTTTTCTTATAATGAAAGTGTAAAAAATGTAGGTGGAATGGAGAGAATGAAGATTTTCAATCGATCGATCTTGACAACATTGAGGATATTGATGCATGGATTTTAGAAGATTCGATTGATTCATTACACGAGGTTGAAAATATGGATACAATGCTTTACGAAGAGTTAGATCCTCCGATTTATGAGAAGGAAGACGAAGTATGGGAAGGTGAGAAATTTTTGCAATGATTAATTATTATGTAATATATGGGTTACTATTGGTAAAAATTTGGTATTCTATTTGAATGATACAGGAGTTTCAAAAATTATACCAGATTTTGATCCATTGAATTATGATTCATTTCAAGTGCAACTAGAAGATATGGACTCCGATGGTCATGAGTTTGACTAATGTATTCATTTTGATTTTATCGTATACTTGGTTCATGAAGTTTTTGGAGTGATCAAATGAGACATGATCACATTTGATTAATCTTACATTTGGTTCGCTTGCTTATATTTGTTTTGATTTGTGAAGATATTTGGAGATGTAGTATTTTGTTTTTATTTGTGAAACTTTATTGGTACTTGGATATTTAGTATGAATCTGTGATATTTGGAACTTTGATGTATTAATTAGTTTACCTTATCTAATTTTGATACACAATCTTTAACTCTTTTCTATTATCTTGTTTTTAATTTTGTTAATTGTTAACTTCAATTTGAATTGTTGATGGTATCATTAGTAAATTTAATTGTGAATTTTTCTATATAATAGACTAGTGTCAATATTTATACTTTATGTGGTTCGTTCCGGTTTGAACCACGGTTCGAACCGGTTCAAATTGAACCGGAGATCCCCGGTTCAAACATAATTGCCGGTTTAAAAACATAGCTTGGCAGTATAAGATTCGTGGATGTTATCTCCTAATGCAAATTACAAGGGGGATCGGACAAACCCCGGGATGTTATCTGCTAATGCCTGAAAGGGTTGCTTAAATAACTACAAGAGCAAATGCTTACCATTGTCGTGATTTTTCTTTCCGTAAAGACGGAAATCTTCCAAAAAGACATCCCTCCATGACGTTATCTTCTTACCCTTCCTGGTGCTATCCACCAAGTGCAAGAAAACTACATATCTGAGTTTGTCTTGGTGATCGAGGCGGGATTCTTTATTGTAATCCTCTTTTTCGGAGCAAAAGTAGTTAATCCCCCGATCTTTTTCAGCCTCTTCAGCTGCTTCGGGGTACTAGCTTCGGCCACTCTCTTCTCTTTGCTCAAGGGAACTGGTGGCAGAGAGACATTTTCTCCCAGGTTTGAGTTCGGGAGGATCTCCACCACCCGAACAACTCCCTGCAGCAACAAGTTTACCACATTTGGACTGATAGGGGAGCAATTCCCGATCTTGTATAGGGTGATTAAGCTCATGGAACGGAGTTTGGCCGTTACTGCCTCCTCCACTACTTCTATTGTCCGTGAAGCGGACCCTCTACCGCTAGAAGATTCCCCTTTACAACGAATGGTCAGTAGGCCCGCAGGTGTAGAACCCGCTGGAATGAGTGGCGCTGTTGATGATCCCGAAGGCTGAGCAACATATGATGTGCCCGATTGGCCCCCTGGGGCGAGCCGAAGTTGTTGTCATCCGCTTGAACCGGGAGCTAAGCATTGTTTCTGTGGAATCTGCAAAAGAAATCGATGAGGATCATGATATCTAAATACAAATTAGTAAAGAATTATACCCGATCCTTCAGACGACTCATATTTGGAAAAAATCCCATTCGGGGTTGGGGCTACGATCCTACCTGCTACACCAATTTCACTTAACCTACTCTCCCTAAGTATGTTTATACGCTTGAGCTTATAGACACTTCGGAAACCCATCTTCTCTATTGGTCCAAATGGTTACTAGCCCATGTTCACGGGCTCGCAGGGTTTCTTAAAACCCTAATCTGTAGAAGCTCAATTTCCCCTCAATTCGCAATTACGTACCATGTACTTGTACAGCTTGACCCTTCAACAAGCTACCGGAATAGTATGCGCCATCAACGGTAATTTCTCCGGGGGCAAGGTTCAAGAAATTGTGGTGGCGCGTGGAAAGGTCCTGGACCTCCTGCGTCCGGACGAAAATGGTAGGCTACAAACTCTTTTGTCAGTTGAGATATTTGGTACTATTCGCTCGCTAGCGCAGTTTCGTCTCACCGGATCTCATAAAGATTACATTGTTGTGGGTTCGGATTCTGGGCGAATTGTAATCCTTGAGTATAATAAGGAAAAGAACAGATTTGATAAAACTCACCAGGAAACTTATGGGAAATCGGGATGCCGAAGAATTGTGCCTGGCCAGTACTTGGCTGTTGACCCTAAAGGACGAGCTGTAATGATTGGGGCTTGTGAAAAACAAAAACTTGTTTATGTTTTGAATAGGGATACTGCAGCTCGCCTTACTATCTCTTCTCCATTAGAGGCTCATAAGAGCCAAACTATAGTTTATTCAATTTGTGGAGTAGATTGTGGTTTTGATAACCCTGTTTTTGCTGCTATAGAGCTTGATTATTCTGAAGCTGATCAGGATCCCACTGGTCAGGCTGCAAATGAGGCTCAGAAACAGTTAACCTTCTATGAATTAGATTTAGGTCTCAACCATGTTTCTAGAAAATGGTCAGAGCAGGTCGACAACGGAGCTAATTTGCTCGTANTGATCCAATATACCGAAATTTAAAACATTACATTTTGGATGACAATACAATAGAGAAACATCAATGTAAATCCGAATAAAGAGATTTAAAGATTAAGCAACATAGTAAAGAGGATTTGGAAGCTTAAAGGCTCTCTTTGGAGCAGGAGCACCTCCAACGCTGCTCCATTGATCTCCTAGAATTCCCCAAATACGGTAACCTTTGTTAATAAGCTTCTTCCTCGCATCAGCTTTATAACTCACTATTTCCATGTTCGTATCTTCTCCGTTCCTTCATAAACAAGATATAATGTAAGAAAAACCGAAGAAAATAACCGAGATTTCGAAACAACCTTAAGATAAGACTTGTCCATCCATGATAACCAACGTTAATCAGATTGTCTGTAGTTGCAGATCTCAAGCATTCGGTTCTCGATGAGATCAAGAATGTTTCGACTCCGAGGTTTTTCAAATGATTGAAGAGACGTAGCGACGGATCTAGTGCCGGTGCTTTAGCTTTTAGGATCCATTCTTCTAGTGATGTCTTGTTTAGACTATTTCCCCTGCAATGAATCAATCGTTTATCGGAGTTATAGCTGGTTAATCGTGTAGTCTAATTCATAAAAAAAGTGAATAATATTGAAAATGTTATGTCAAATCAAATACTTATGAGATTATTCTCTTTATAAACTAAAGATTTCTATTTCTACAACCGATGTGAGACAATACACTCCTCTAAAGTCGAACTGATTTTGATCCGGTTCAAAAGTGCTTCAATATACTTGGTAGTGCTCAAATCATAGGTCGATATATTTTTATCATATAAGTTCGATGCGCTTTTCTACCATAGTTTTTTTTGTCTAAACCAATATGGACCAACCCGAAACTCACCTTGGTACTCCGAGACCGATACCATGTAGAAATTTAGAATTCAATGGGGCGGCATAGTATCTGTGTAATATAGTTCATAAGAGAAGCAAATCACATTGAGAAGACTAGATCCAACAAATTGCTTATTATATCACTCTCTTTATAAACTAGATATTTCTATTTCCACAAATGATGTGGGACAACATTCCAATACTCCCCTTAAGTCGAACTAACCTTGGTGCGATTCAGACGTGCTTCAATATGCTCGGTAATGCTCAAATCATAATTCATAGGTCGATCTATTTTTATCGCCTAAATCTGATCGGCTTTCTACCAAATTTTTTTTTGTCTAAACCGATACAGATCAACCCAAAACTCACTCTGGTGCTCTGAGATTGATACAATGTAGAATTTAGGAATCAATGGATTACAAGAGTAATCCAATCAATAAGAGAAGTGAATCACATTGAAAATGATAGTTCAAATAAATTACTCATAATACCATACTCCTTATAAACTAGAATTATTCTAGTTACAGAACCGAACAGATCTGAGATATTATTTCAACAAACACGTGCATTATCTAAAGTAAACTGATTCGGATTGGTTTTGAAAGAAAAATGCACTGATATGACTAAAATGAGATTGTTACCCGAAGCCATTCTTCTTGTAATAAGGAAGAGTTGAAAGAAGAGTATCATCGACATCAAAGATCCAAGCATCACTTCCATCTTTCTTCAAATTGCAGCTTGTGCTTAAATACACAATGATTTCGTCGATCGTCGTCTCGGAATCAACTTTCCGTTGAGTAGAGATCATATATTTCCAGATATATTCAACGCATTCTTCAGGAACAACATCAAAATCTCTGATATTGTGAAGCTCAACATTTATTCTCCAGCTCTCGCAGTAGTTCTTCAGTGTTATCTCCTTGCTTGATTTTGTATTGGTTCCTTGTGTAGAGTGCAAGATATTCCAATCTGCTGATGAAAGATTAAGAAGGAAGAAGACATAGATGATGATGATCAGACAAGAATTTGAATTTCTTGCCATAATCTGAAATGTAACGATATTGTAGGAGTGTGAAATGATACTATAAACAGAGCAGTTGAAGAGATAAGACACAACTCCCAGATTTAATGCAAGAAATTGATTAGTGTATGTGGTCCTAACCCGTGAATGCGATCATTGATTGATCGGTTGCCAGCCAACTTCGTCTGGCTTTCTGCCCTCCTGGGACATTGTGCTTGCTTGTCATCAATTCAGAATGGGTAAAATCATATTATAATTGATTTTGAATTTCAGTAACTTACCATTAACGGTCCTTTGGATCTCTGGTAAACCTCAGTTCGTAAACCCTAGCTGCCCCGGCTTCTTGATTTTTGGACAAATTTGACATTTTTTGGTGTAATTGTTTATGGGTTGTGGATACCGATCTACAGAAGATTTACCGGAGGAACCGTCGTGTCCAAAAGCGCCTAATTGAGCGCCATATTTCGGTGCGTCCCTGTTAATTTGACTTCAATTTTGCCCTCTTTTCTATTAGGGTTTGCTGACATGTTCGATATTAATGTCGGTATGGAGGTCTGTATTCATTTTATTATTCAAAGTTTGAAACTTCAAAAAAAGGGCATCTTTTTGCAACGGCCGTTTCCATTCCCTTTCCTTTGCTCTGGGATCTCTAAATATGCTTTGGTTTGTTCTGTTTTCTTCTTCAACGTCAACTATTTCGTCCGCACGCAAACAGTAAGATTTCGTTTCCTTATGCTTTTCAAATCAATCTTCTACCTGAGATTTCTGAGATTTTTTTCATTTTCTTCTGAAAGTGTACCCAAAAGTTAGGGTTAGAGTTGACGACGAAGAACTTGCACAATATGATTACGAGAAGACTTCTCTCCAGTCCCTCAAGGCATTTGAATGGTTTTCTCTGAATCATTCACCTTCTTCAGGTTCTTTTACTTTTCGTACTGGATCTTTTCCCTTCTTCGTTTTCATCCTAAACCCTGATGAAAAAAACCAGTTTTTGTTATTCTCCTGCAACTACAAATGGATCATGAAAAATCAGTCTTTTCTTGATATATGAATCACGAGTTTTTGTATTGCTGTTGAATGATGTTACACGGTTCATTCTATTCGGAATTTCTACCTGCAGATGAATATGTAGTGAGAGTTGCTACAATCCCAAAAACGCCGCCTGCTAACTTTATAACAACCAGTGGTTTGATTCTCTACCTTACCAGGAGCTTTACTTTTTTGTTCTCTTGTTCTTGAATTGCTTTATTCTCTGTTGACATTTACAGAAGAACATAACAGCAATGTAGCCACAGGGGAGAAGATGAAGAATGTTAGAGCTAATTCAGCTCCCCGTCCTCGTGCAGTATTATCAAGTCCATGTAAACTAACTAACTCATCATGGGATTATTGATCGAATTTTTCGTGTAACTGTGTCTTTTTTTTTCAGATAACGATGGGATTCGAGGACAGAGTCCGGGTTCAAATCGAGGAGGGATATATAGTAAGCCATATACAAAGTCTGTGGGTTTTGGAGCTACAAATGAAGCAGCAGCAAAAGCAGACAAACGTAGAACTGTTGCTGGTGATCCTAATCTGAGGAAGAAGATAGCATCTGGAAGAAAAAAGCTAGCTTTTTGAATTATTTTTGTTGGGTACCAATCTCTTTTATGTTCATCAATCTTGCAAAAATTGCAGAACTAATGAAATCTCTTGCAAATCATAAAAGAAAGCTCTTTGTTCGTATCCAATTTTGGAAGCAGAGTTCAAAAAAGTTGTTTGTGGGGATCAGGGAATTGAACCCGACGTGAATCGAACACGCAACCTTCTGATCTGGAGTCAGACGCGCTACCATTGCGCCACGGATCCTGTTAACGTTAATTTTGTAAGTAGTATTTGTGGGATTAACAAATAAGGCAAGTAATTCGCCCGTCCGTCCATCTCCTTTCCGTGTGCCTGGCGGGAATTGCAGTTCTTCAGTTCCTCCATTTTCTTGGATTTTTGGGTTTTCTATCGCAGTATCTGCAACAGCAATGCACATGCACTGGGTTGCTGTCAGAAACGCCGCCGTTTTCATCCCTCGTTGCCGTTCGCTGACATATCTTATCTACCGCCCTCTCCATCGCTGTTTCGGCCCGTCGGGTTCTCGACTTCTGTAAATATATTACGTCTCTTATTTTTATACTTTGCGCGCTTGTACTGAAGGATTCCAGATGGTTTGGTTTGTTTTTTAGTTGTTAGTGAAGTTTGGGTGTTCATTTGTTGGCATTTTTTGAAGGGATGTTCCTAGAATTATGACTATATGGATTTAACTGTACTTGAAACCTTGTAGGGTTAATTTTGTGCATAAGATTGTTTTCTCATTGTGAAGTTTTTGCAAAGACTCTTGAAACAGAAAATGGGCCAATTTTCAAAGATGCTGCTTAGAACTTGGAATGTAGTGTTTAATAGGCTGAATAGTAAGTAAGGCTCTTGGTAAATGACATTGGCTTCGAGGGATCTCATTCTTAGATGTTTTCTATTCCATCCATGCTAGAATGGTAACAACTTTAGATAGAAATAACTCTGATTCATTATCTAGGTGATATGCAACAAATCAAAAAACTTCTAAACTAATTTTGGCAATTTATTTCTCTGGGTCCATGCAATGAATGAGAGCCAAGAACCACCGGTTTCTTGTTGCATCCCTTTCATTCTCATTTCACTGTTTATTTCAGTTTTTTCAATTGTTTGACCATTATGGTTTCTTCTAACATGATCAGGCTGTCTAGGCACCTTAATTCAATTCAAGAGAGAAAGCTGTTTGCTAAAGCTGCAAAGAAATGCAGAGAGTTGAAGAATGACATACAAGAGAGAAATCATGCTCATATTATGTGGTGGAAAGAGGTTGGAGACAGAGATGCTTTTGCCAGTTTATCATAAATTCACCAGCCATCGTTTTTTGACTTTGTTGCTAGTCTCAGTCAACTCTATTTTCATTTTCAGAAAATGCACATGTGCAGAAAGCCATCTTCTGTAGCGCTGGTGAACCGTCTCTCCTTTTCGAATTTGCTTGGTTTGGATACTACACTGAAAAGTGGAAGGTGAATAGTTATGCACGTTTATTGAATGTGACAATGTATTGACTGAATATGAAATCAGTTATATCTTTTTGGGCCTTATTTTCATTTTCCAATTCTGTCTTACTGAATGTCTTGTACTATATACTTGAGCATTGCTTCTTACATGGAGTGTATCTCTATATTGCTGCTGCCATTAATTGTTCATCTTCCTTTGGAATTGCTATTATAAATTTCTGACGATGAATGCAAATATAAAGTTTAAAGTAGTTGAAGGAATTATAATGTGCTATTTCATGTTCATCATATGATTTAGCCTGAAGGACGGATCTCTCAACTGGGAAATTATGCAGTTCAAGGAAAAGTTTCCACGTGAAGTGTTGCTGTGCAGGGTAAGTTTTCCTGTGAACAAGGCCTACGACTTGTTACTCTGTGCTTGCTCTCTGTAGCCCTTCGTTTAACTTTTGTGATAGCCGAGATTTTTAACAGTGAAAGACCCGGCTTTCCCGCTCTCTATATTATCTTATGCCATCATATGTCTATTCACCTACAATCCTATTCTCATGAGGATTCCTTCATTCTTTTACTACTTGTTTTTCCTTCAAGGTTGGAGATTTCTATGAGGCCATTGGTATTGATGCATGCATCCTCGTGGAGTATGCTGGACTGAATCCTTTTGGTGGGTTACGATCAGACAGCATCCCAAAAGCTGGCTGCCCTGTAGTGGTATTAATTCTATTCTTGTACTTTTACCATTTTTTGCTCAATAGGCTAATTAGCTTGTTAATATGTGGTTTATTTTATTTTTTCTTAAAATTATTTACATAAATATATGCGATTTTGATTTTATTGCAGTTTATGTCCGTGTTGGTAATTATGTTTTCTTGAACTGGAAGATTTTTTAAGAATATTCTGCTAGTCACAATTCAAATTTTATTTTCTGCAGAATTTGCGTCAGACATTGGATGACTTGACACGTAGTGGCTTCTCTGTTGTGAGTACTTTGCATGCACATCTGGTTTTTGTCCTTCTAACGTATATGCTATTTTTTCACCACTCCTGCAAAATCTGGATTTAAAAAGTCTCTGGAATTCTCCATATGTTCTTTTATTTTTCATCCTTACATATTTTCATTGATAGAAAATGAATCTCATTATTTTTCAAATTTTTAGTGCATTGTTGAGGAAGTTCAAGGTCCAACTCAAGCGCGCTCACGTAAAAGTCGTTTTATATCTGGGTAATTTGTATACAGGAACTGCAAATTT
>RWGZ01001767.1:0-30146 GCA_009725065.1 Utricularia reniformis | reverse complement strand
AATTAAATATAAAATTACATGGAATTAGTTAAGACAATTTATTTTTCCCAATATTATTGAAAAATAATTTTTTATCCATTCAACTAGATGAAAGTTAAATACTGCGACATTAGTTTCATCTAAATATTCGGGCATAGGCTTTTTATAGTGGAATGAGTGATAATTAAATATAAAATTACATGGAATTAGTTAAGACAATTTATTTTTCCCAATATTATTGAAAAATAATTTTTTATCCATTCAACTAGATGAAAGTTAAATACTGCGACATTAGTTTCATCTAAATATTCGGGCATAGGCTTTTTATAGTGGAATGAGTGATAATTAAATATAAAATTACATGGAATTAGTTAAGACAATTTATTTTTCCCAATATTATTGAAAAATAATTTTTTATCCATTCAACTAGATGAAAGTTAAATACTGCGAAATTAGTTTCATCTATATATTGGAGTGTCGACAAGGAGTGATGCTTTTTAGTATCTTCCATATTATTGATTTAGATTGACAACGATTTTCTAGATTTCTAGCAGTATATTGCGAAGAATACTCGGGCATAGACTTTTTATAGTGGAATGATTGATGTTCTCTTTGACTAAATGCATTCATATATGCTTGTATTGAATGATCTCTTGGATAATAAGAGGAATGTCATGTCATTAGATTAGGCATACAATCATCTGTCATTCTTGTTGATGTTTGAATACAAGAGTCACTTTCATGTCTAACTCCATTCCTTTATGATCTCAAACTCCAATCCATTTGTCCAAACATTCGAGTTGTCTTATCATGCAAACCATGATGACGCTCACGTCGTCTATTAGAGTCTGGTGTCAATAAGAAAGATGCATCATCCCACTATCTCTCATCTCAAATAGGGTGAAAATTACCGGATTAAGTGGTAGATACTGTTTAGTCTGAATAAAAAGTATTAATTATATTCATATGATTTATATTAAAAATGATGACATATCTGCACAAATTGATGATTAGTAATAATATTTTATAAACATATAAATATGATAATATCATGTTTTGTTACCTGGTTTAAGTGAGAGCACGAAACTTTGAAACTCTGCAAAAAATCACAAATATATATTCTAAGTGAGATATTGACGATGTTGACTATGTTCTAATGATTACCAATCTTTATTACAGAAGTTGTCATAATATCTCTATTGTATTATTCAACAATGAGACTATGAAGATTTTTAAATCCTAACTAAAATAACTATTTACCTTTCTTAACCCACATTTTTTATTAACAGCGAAATGTTTTATATTAGTTTTACACTTCTCAATATACTGATTTTCATTATCAAATGTAACATATATAAAAGTTAAATTAATGAAAACAATAGTATATTAATAAAAAGTTATATTTTTTGCAAACCTTAACTTGCAGTTGGTGGAAAACGTCGAGCACCATGTAAAAACCCATTCATTAATTAGACATGCTTTGTAGTTATAATACCATACCTAAATAATATGACACTTAATTAATCATATTATTAATTATTAATGTAACTCATGTGTTGCACAAGCAAACATCAAATGTACCAAATGCATTCATCGTGTGACAACGTCCATAGATTCTTGGAAATGTCGATTAGATACTTATGTACTCTAGGGTTGACGTGTTGGATTATATTCATAATTCATTCGAACTCACATACACATGCGTAATACGGGCTTCTAAAACCAACCAATGCAAATACTTGCTCCTATTATGTGTGAGACAATTTGTTCTCACATGTCGAAGGCAAAAACGATTGTATTCTTATAGTTGCCGAAATATTTGGACAGAATTCAAGGCGGCTACAAATCTAGATTCTCTATCACTTATTAAACAAGTGAGACAACGTCCAAGTACAATATGTTGTTGCAAATTTTCAAAAAACCATGTCTATGCCATTACCCGACTCTCTATCAACTATGACATATGCTAATAGGAGAATTTGACATTATGTGTCTATAACAATTGCAACAAGTAACTTATAGTTGTAGTATCCATAAAAATTTGTTCCATCCACTGAAACCACCGGATGACAATATATGTATCCTTCGATACTTAGAGCGAAAAGTCAAAAGACATAGTGTAAAGATAACTCAGTGTACTAACACGTGTGTTTTTCCAAATAACTACTATTCATGGATTTTGTCTTTGGATTTCCTTTAGGTAGTTAGGTAATGCACATGTTGCAGTTTTCTATCTGTAGTACAATATCTTGTATGCATGTATCAAAATTGACCAAACATTTCAATAAGATATTTTGAATTTGAAAGTTAGAAATACTATCCCTTGCACTAGTCAAGCTGTGATTTTAGGCTTGTCAACAATTATCTAGATCAAACTATAGGCAAGAAAGTCCTTTTAAAGGTTTACGTGTTTTGTCACTAGTGTACTATTCACATAACATGTATAAGGTTCTTGATAAGCTCAAATCTTTCATTACTGAGTTCGTTTTTGGTAGTGTGTACGCACATGTCACATACATGTAGACTTTTTTCATGTCTCACGAAAAAGAAGTTCATAGACTGAATTACTACTTCTGATTACATAAAATTCTCTTCTATCGATCATGACAGAGTACTTTGTTACAACATCCTTTAACTCAGCCTTATTTGCAAAAGTTAAAATTAGACCCAAGAGGAGAGTTATGTTGTAACAAGGATGATTTATAAGAATATCCTCATAATCTTGCCATATTGGTAGGTTGTCAAAATAGGTTCAATTTGAATTTCAATCATATAATATGCATTAACTTGAGTTTGTGAATTAAGCTCAAACTTAGC
Organism: Utricularia reniformis; assembly: GCA_009725065.1. Taxonomy (NCBI): domain Eukaryota; kingdom Viridiplantae; phylum Streptophyta; class Magnoliopsida; order Lamiales; family Lentibulariaceae; genus Utricularia; species Utricularia reniformis. The sequence goes on along the minus strand of RWGZ01001767.1, from coordinate 27,350 downwards.
GTTTGACTTTATCTCGGCATTGTCTGTTGGCATAGATTCATCTTTACTCCCAATAGTATTCTGGATTGTCTCACAATCATCATCTAAATGTGCATAAGTATATTGCCACATAGGCAAATGCCATCATACTTCATGTGTTATAAGTAACACTCTTGATCACGATGAGTTTGGAGTGTTATTAACATACTATCAGAACGCTCAACATGGTCCATATATTATATGGATTACCTTCAAATTTTTAAATATAATTAAAATTTAAAATATCTCACTAGAATATTGATTATGATTATATATTTTTCAAAATAAAATAATAATATACCATGAAATTTACTTATTTATTCTCAATTTAACATTGCTAGATTATTAAAAGTGAAGAATAATAATGTGTTTAAACATAAAAATGAAAGAAATTGGATTAAATGTTTATTGCATTATAAAATTGTAGAATAATTAATAAGGATATCAACCTTTACGTATCACATTGATGAATATTGTAATCAATTACATAATTGTCATCCGGATGACTTGTAGAATTGTTAAAGTTGTCCTACATTACTTGGGACGATAAATTATCGTACATTTGATACTAACTTATGTTCAAATCAAAGTGTATCTCTATTAAAAATATACAAAATGAAAAAATGAATGATCTACTTAACAAGGTGTGAATGTTGTGAATACCATATTGTTATTGTATACACATACAATAAAAAATACATACCTTTAGTATTTGATGATGATATAATAAAATCTTAAAATATGACATATGCAGCAATGAACATGTCAAACCTAAACCCGTATTATTGGGATGTAGCAATAAACGAAATGTGTTGTCATATGTTATAAATTGATAATTAGTCGCACATGTATCACTTTCAAAATATTGTGCAGAAATTTTAAGATAGTATTGCAATGGATCAATATCTATTGATGAGAACTCTAGGACTAGGCATCCTGTGACGGTTAAGACATAATAACAATTGGGCAGATTCAGATGATGGAAACGAACTCTTGCAGCCCATTTATACACTTAACGAAAAGCGGCCCGATGTTCAACGAGAGGACCGAAGATAACCTTGCCGAAATAAAGCGTTTTCTGGTAATTACGTCAAATGATTAGGACCAGGCACCCTTTGACGGATAAGACATAATAACAATTGGGCAGATTCAGATGATGGAAATGAACTCTTGCAGCCCATGTATACACTTAACGAAAAGCGGCCCGATGTTCAACGAGAGGACCGAAGATAACCTTGCAGAAATAAAGCGTTTTCTGGTAACTGGCTCCATGGTTCGGTCCGAACGGTTACAAACCCACGTTTTCCACACTTCGGGCCTTCACACGTTTATCATGCCGCGGGCCCGATCACGCAGACCACGCCTCGATCCCAACCTCGTTTTACATCGCGCGACAACAACCTCTAACAAACCTGTCAGAGGCGGTTACGGAGCGTGATTTACACACGCCACTAACTCTATAAATACAGAGCACGACTACGGAAATAGCAGGACATTTTGGACGCGTAAGAACATGCCGTTACCCTGCCGGAGTTCTTACTGCTTTCTTTTCCTTGTCATTTTCATTAAGCCTCTCCTGTATTTTGCATGAATTGTTTGATTAGTGAACATGCTAGGAGTGTAATTCGCTCGTAGTCAAGTGGTTTTCACCTAAATTCCTGGGGTTTCCACTATAAATCGCTGTGTCCTTTTACTTGTTTCTAGCGTTAATCGTTTTCCCCATAAAAAACAAATCAAAACCGAGTTCGTTTGCTAACGAATCGGGTGACTGTTGGTACCCCTAAAAAGGGATCATAACAGTTTGGCGCCGTCCGTGGGAACGATTTTCTAATCCCATTTGAGTTTTTTACCAGGGATAGGATAATCAAAGGTATGGGGACTGGAACTTCGACAAATGATAGTGACGTGTATCCCGACAGTCTCCCAGCACCAACATTCACTTTGCAGAATCTGGAAGCTGTCGTCAGGAAGGTGGTACTATAAATTACGTCGGAGAGAAGTGGAACAAAACCACCGGCTGTTTCAAGCCATGTTCCCAAAAGCAGAGGATGCGAGAGTGATCCTGACGAGCGCAACACTGATGATGAAGAAATCATCACGCGTGGTGTAACAACGAGGAGGCCTAGATATCGGTCTACTCCTCCCCCTTGGGAAATTTGCGGCCCGATCCATACAGTCGTATGGCGGATTCATTCTGGCTTTCTCAGAGCAATTTGCTCCAAATGTAGGACCGCCCCGAAGCAGGCAGGAACTATACCAGCTGAAATATATCCTGGCAAAGATGAGTCTTCGGTCCTTCATGGAGAAATTCAATAGGACCACCCGGGGCATCAAGCATGAGCTCCGGGATAAGATTGATATTTTACTGTAGGTTTTGGGACCGTGCGGCCTTTCGGCCAGTTTGGTAAAGAGCCCTCCATCCACCTTGGGAAAACTTCTTCAGAAAATCAACAAGTATATTAAGGTGGATGAAGCACTGAAGCTAGGCTATCGGAAACTTAGAGGGAACTCTGAGCCCGCAGGTGATCATAGGGTTTCCTACCCTAAGAAGCAGTCGCAAGAAGTAGCGGCTGTAAGCGAAAAAGAAGTCCCCCCGAAGCAGGAGGACAACCGGGTGTATTGCGAGCTGCATCATAATCGCGATCACCCGACCCTGAAGTGCCCGCTGTTGAAAGAGACTGTAGCGGCAATAAATAAAGAAAAGCCCTATCGGAATGGTCAGAAGGGCAAGCGAGCAGAATCCCCCCGAAATGGCCACCAAGGTGACGATCGTCACAGGCCGCGGGGAAGGGATAATCGAGGAAAACAACGAAATTATAATGATCGGACGGAGGACCGACGGTCTCCTCCTCCAGAGCAAGACAGAGGCTAACACGGTCGAGAGAACTGTGGTCAGGGCCGAAGAAGAAGATGGCGGGGCCGTGGCGGCAGAGCCCCGCAGAACTAGGGTGGAAGACAGGAGCAGGCCGCTCCTCTACCTGCGGAAACTGGTGCCCGACCTCCTCAAAATGAGGTGGCACCCAGAGAAGTAGCCGGAGATATTTATGTTATCTTCGGTGGTTTGAGGATAAATGAATCGGTCCGGGACCAAAAGAGAACCGCGCGCGGAGACTTTGCTGAGAGCTCCGAATCTGTGGCGCTGGTTAAATATGATCCAGCTGAACGGTCCCCTCCCTTCGGGGAGGATATCACTTTCACCATGGCCTATCGGGAAGGGATCATCGATCCATGCGATGATCCCCTTACCATCACTGGAATCATCGGGAATCGTCGTGTCCACAGGATCCTAGTGGACACCGGGGCTTCGTGCAATCTAATGAAGCGCGAGGTCGCCGAAATGTTGGGAGCTGCTGCTCATGACCTCCCGATTGCTAATATAACTCTTTGGTCGTTCGACCAAAGGTGCGTCATTCCGTGCGGGAAGATTTTATTCCCAGTCACCCTTGGAGAACCATCCAAGGACCGATCGGAAGATCTAGAATTCATTGTCGTTGAAGTCAACTTGGCTTACAACGCCATTATTGGACGGACCGGCCTTAGTAAGTTCGAGGCGGTCCCATATACTTATCATATGATGCTTAAATTCCCCTCCATTCATGGAGTTATTTCTGTTAAAGGGGATCAGAAGTAGCTAGGCAATGCTACATGAGCTCGTGCCGAACATTGGCACCTATCAAAAAGGCTCGGGTGGATCTGCTGGAAGAGCTGTCGCACCCGAGGCAAGCAATGGAACCCGTAGGGTTCAAGTTGATTAACCTGTTTGAGGATGATTCAACCAAAACAACTCGTATCGGGGGACACTTAGCCCCTGCTTTTGAAAAAGAACTGATCCACCTGCTGAGAAGCCACGTGGATATATTCGCATGGACCCCGGACGATGTTCCGGTGATTGACCGATCCGATAGTGAACATCGGATCAACACCAAGCCTAGAACGAAGCCTGTTAGGCAGAAAAGGAGACGCTATTCTGCCGAAAAAATCGAGATTATCCGGGCTGAGGTGAATAAATTGCTATGGTCGCGATTCATCAGAGAAATCCACTATACTGAATGGGTTGCAAACCCAGTAGTGGTCTCCAAACCGGATTGGAAATGGCGAATGTGCATCGACTTTACCAATGTTAACAAAAGCTGTGAATCGGACCCTTTCCCTTTGCCGCATATCGACCGACTGGTAGACGTTGTGTCTGGTAGCACCATGATGAGTACCATGGATGCTTACTTTGGGTACCATCAGATCTTCCTTGCTGAAGAAGATTAGAAGAAGTCATCATTCATGACCGAAGATGGAGTTTACTGTTATGTGGTTATGCCATTCAGTCTCAAAAATGCTGGAGCAACATATCAAAGGTTGGTCAATAGGATCTTTAGAGAATTGATCGGCCATATGATGGAAGTTTATGTTGACGATATGATTGTTAAATCTATGAATGATGAAGACCACCTTTCTTATTTGTCTCGTTGTTTCGAAGTATGCCGAAAATATAAGCTTAAACTAAATCCAAACAAATGCTGCTTCGGGATCCGAAGTGGAAAATTTCTAGGATATTACGTTTCAGAGAAAGACATAGAGGTTAACCCCGAAAAGGTGCAGGCTATCATTGATATGCAGCCTCCAAGAAACAAAAGAGAGTTTCAAAGGCTTACAGGCCGACTCGCCGCACTAAGCAGGTTTATTTCGAAATCCACAGACCGGTCCTTACCTTTTTTCAGAGTGCTAAGAAAAAAAGCCATCTAGATTGGACTGAAGAATGCGATCGGGTCTTCTATGAGTTGAAGACTTATTTAAGCACTCCCCTGGTGATGGTAAGTCCAACTTGTGATGAACCTTTGGGGTTGTATCTTGCTGTATCAGAAGTTGCCGTCAGCGCAACTCTAGTAACCATCCGAGACAACATTCATAGACATGTTTATTATGTCAGCCATTCTCTGGTATCTGCTGAAACCATATATTCTACCTTGGAGAAATTCATGCTAGCTTTGAAAAAAGCTGTATCCAAGCTGAAACATTATTTTGAAGGCCGAACGGTCTATGTTTATACTGATCAACCTCTGAAGGTGGTCCTTAAACAGAAGGATTTGAATGAGAGATTGGCAAAATGGGCTATCAAACTCAGCGCTATGTATACAGAATTCCTGCCCCGAAGGGCGATCAAAGCTCACGTCCTAGCCGGCTTTGTGGTTGAAATGGCCCGATCGGCCATATATCTTAACCAAGAGGATGATCGATGGACGATCTACGTAGATGGGTCGACCATCGGAGAAAGAGGAGCGGACATTACCCTGACAACGGTACAAGGTGACCTTATTCATTCCGCAGTTAAATTTTCCTTTGCTGGAACAAATAATGTGGTAGAATATGAGGCCGTGTTATCAGGAATGACCTTGGCCCGAAAAATGGGAGTTAGCAGAGTACGAATGTTCTCAGACTCGAAGTTAGTAGCAGAACAATTTGCACGGAGATTTGAAACTCATGACCCGATGATGAAGTTATATTGTGCCAAAGTTCTGGAATTATCCAAAAAATTCAGTGAGTTCTCTCTTGAGCACGTGCCACGAGAGCAAAATAAGGTTGCTGACGCACTCGTCAGATTGGCCTCAGACATACCTGACATAGAGCCAAGCACTATTTCGGTCCATATTCAAGACCGACCTTCGGGCGAGATATCTGCGACCGAACAGTCTATTGAAGAGATTGGGGCTCTATGCCATGAAATCCAGGGCTTGAATATTAACGCTACTGAGTCTCGGGGGGAACCCAATTGGATGGACTCCTTTATTAAATACCTATCAAACGGCTATCTCACTGAAGACAAGTCTGAAGCCAGAAAAATAGAAGTTCGGGCCAAGAGATTTATCTTAGATGATGAACGCTTGTTTAAAAAGAGTTTTGAAGGCCCGCTTCTGCGCTGTTTATCCCCTATTGAGGTTGAAGCCGTCAAGATTTATGTTCATGAAGGGATATGCGGCATTCATTCAGGGGCTCGATCTTTATACCATCGCATCATTAGAGCTGGATATTTTTGGCCAACGTTGCTTGCAGATGGCAAGAAATACACTAAACGTTGTGTCATATGTCAATACCATGCTCCGATTCTGCAATTGCTTGGGCTCCATTATCGGTTACCCCACTGCCTTGTCCGTTTGACAAATGGGGGATTGATATCCTTGGACCTTTTCCTCGGTCAATAGGGCAAAGAAAATTTTGTATTGTAGCGGTGGAGTATTACTCGAAATGGTTTGAAGCAAAAGCAGTAGCCATCATCTCAGAGAAGGTGGTCAAACACTTCTTATGGAGAAATATCGTGAGCCGCTTCGGGGTCCCCCGAGCGCTCATATCAGATAATGGGATTCAGTTCCGTGGAAAGAGCATATGGGATCTATGCACCAAGTTGGACATCATCCAACATTTCTCATCAGTAGCCCACCCCCAAACCAATGGACTTACGGAGGTATCTAACAAGGTTATCGTGAAAGGATTGAAGACCAAGTTAGAAGATTTTGGAGGTAAATGGCCCGAACACATCTATGAGGTCCTATTGGCATACCGAACTACACCTCGCTCAACAACTCAGGAATCACCTTTCTCATTGGTGTACGGGTCCGAAGCCGTTAGCCCGGTGGAGGTTGCCATCCGATCACCCCGGATATCTCAATATGATGAGCATATGAATGGTGAAAGGAAATTATTGGACCTCGAGATGATCGAAGAAAAGAGAGACGCAATTTATGCGCGGATGTGTGCTTATCAGCGAACTATGGAACTGGCCCATAACAAGCGAGTCCTCCCAAGAGAATTCTTTGAAGGCGATCTCGTCCTCAGAAGCATTAAAGTGCAGAGGAACGTTGGAAAGCTAGACAGAAATTGGGAAGGACCGTATCGAATATCAAAGAAATTGGAATCAGGTGTGTATAAACTTGAGACATTGGATGGTATAGAGGTCCCTCGAACTTGGAATGTCATGAATTTAAGGTGATATTTCTTGTGAACCTTCGATTAATATGTTTGACTCAATAAATATACATTCCCTTAAACGTAAGCAGAAAACAAGTATGTACAAAACAAACTATTTCTAATAGAATGATGGACCGATCTTGAAGTTGGGTGACTTAGGACGAATCTGGATTGGTGACCGAAGCTTCTTGTCCGCAAGGCGCCCAAGTTGTAGTGATTGCTCTGACGAGTCAGATGCTCCTGCACTTGCCTAGCCCATGGATGAGTCGTGATTCTCCCAAAACTCATTACGAACTAAAACACTCTCTTCAACTGCATTCAGTCTTAACAAATGACCCTTTTGTACTTATGAAATCTGCCATGATTAAAGGAATGAGGTAGTCAACACATCGAAACATAAGATCGGTCCTAATATATGATGTGTTATGAGCAAAGCTTAGCCAATATAACCTACGAGACTTTAGTAGAACCAAGGTTCGGCCGAAGCTTATAAAAACTCATATTGAACGTAGACCACGCCTCTCCAATCAAGTTTTGACTCCAAGGACGGAATAAGAGTGACTCACATACAATGTAAAATGACCGATCCAATCCTAATTGACACGAATAAGCCAAATATAATATCTGGGACCGATGAATCAACATCCTATAAGCGTCCCCGATCTTACACTTGGTTAAAATAATCTCATTATTATGAAACATATTGATTCATTTAAAAGTTAGTTAAAATGCTTCGTTCTGGCAATTAAAAGGATAAGAACTGAGAGGAAAGAGTTCTATATTGAAAATAAGAAGCAATGCAAATAAAAAACATAATGAAATCTAATTATCCTGTCCATCTTCTTTATCTTCAATTTCCTGCTCCTGCGGTTTGGTCCGAGCTGCAAGCTGCTTCAGTTCTTCCTCCTGATCAACCACCTTTTGGTTGACCGCTCTCTCCATCTCTTCAAAGAGATAGAAGAAATGCTCTTCTTCCATAACAGGTTCTTCCAAAGTTGGAATAACCTGAAACTTGCTATCTCTTTCAAGTGGCTCGGTCGCTTTCCATCGCTCGTCCGAAGAGGAAAGCCCGAACTGATGTATAACTTGCTCTCGCATGTTATCCAAATATTTAGCAGTATATACCCCATGTATGTTATCCGCTAAAGCAAATAACAGGGGGGACCGAGCGAAACCCAGGACTGCCTCCTGGACCGAACCTTCGGTCGAAGTACGGGCTCTTGTCAACTCCTCTTCCAAGGTCGTTGATGAGAACTCTAGGACCGGGTACCCTGTAATGGGTGAGGCCCGATAACTGTTGGGCCAGTTTAAATAATCAAAACGAATTCTCACAGCCCAATTACACCTTTAAGAAGACCGTCCCGATGTTCAACACGGAGGACCGAGGATAACCTTAGTAAAAATAAGCGTTATCTGCCAGCTGGCTCCGCGGTTCGGTCCGAACGGTTACAAAACAGTTACAGGCTCACGCGTTCCACGCTTCGGGCCCTGTTACGTTTATCATGCTTCGGGCCCGATCACGCAGACCACGCATCGGTCCCAGCCTCGTTTTACATCCTGCGATAACAACCTCTAACAAACTTGTCAGAGGCGGTTACAGGACGTGGATTACACTCGCCGGCAACTCTATAAATACAGGGCAAGACGAAGGAAAAGACAGGACCCTTTGGATGCAGAAGAACAGGCTGTTACGCTGCCCAGATTCTTACTGCTTTCTATACTTAGTCATTTTCATTAGCCTGTTGTGTGTAAACTCCTTTTATTTTCGTTAGTGAGCAGATCTAGAGCACAATCGGCTCTTGGTCGAGTGGTTTTCACCTCATTTTACGGGGTTTCCACTATATATGATGTGTTCTTACTTTGATTTTAACTTTTAATCGTTCTCCACATCTTTTATAAATTAGAACCGAGTTCGTTGATTGAACGAACCGGACGACTGTTGGTACCCCCTAAAAAGGGACCATAACAGTCGTCTTGTCTTCTTGGGCCCGAAAGAGAAGTTCGTTCAACTTATTCATTTTCTCCTGGGCCCGACCTTGGACTTCATTGATTTCTTCCTCCTTGGCCTGCAGCTTGACCTCCAGGTCAGAAATTCGCCCCTGAGCTGTTGTCCTATCTTCTCCAGCTCATAGACTTTATCTGCTAAGAGCGAGACCTCCGTCCCAGCTCTTAGTAGCTCATTGTCCAGTCGGTTCCGGTCCTCCCGTACCGTGACCAACTCACCATGCTTGATTTCAACTTGCCTTTTTGCAAGGTCAAGTTGATCTTGGACTTTTTGGGACACAACGCTGTCACCTTGGTTCTTCTACACGGTGATGGCAGTCGTGAAGGTTTTCCTCAACATCTGCATAAGATAACAAGTTTAAAAAGATTGAGCTTCGGACCTTCATGTTATATAAGATTACCTTGGTGGTGAGGTCGAGTAAACTTTCCATAATCTCTTCCCTAGACATGTCCGCTTGGACGTTGTCCGGGTTTTGCTCTCCATAAAGGCGGAAGTCCTTTAGGAAAGCACTCCTCCAGGAGGTAAGCTTCCTCCCCTTACTAAACCTGTCCAACATGCCCAAAGCAACTCCCCAGTCGGAGTTAGTCTTAGGGCCCGATGTAGGCTCCTTCAAAACGATCCCCTTAGTAGGGACCGAAGCGCTCGCCCCTTTCTTCAGCCTTTTTGGATCCTTCGGGGCTTCCGCTTCGGTCGCCCTCTTTCCTTTTCCTAAGGGGATCGGCGGAAGGGAGACATTCGCCTTAAGGTGAGGACCGGAGAGAACCTTCTCCACGGGAAAGGCAATAAAGCAATAAAGCAATGGTATTCGCACGAATGAAGGAGTTATTTCCGATCTGATAGAGGTTGTATAAGCTCAAAGAACGAATCCGAACCTTTATCACCTCCTCTACCACTCCAAATACCCGAAACGCATGCCCTTCCCCGGTTGAAGGCTGCCCTATACAGCGATGGGTCAATGTGCCCGCATCGGTAGTTTGGATCGGGGGGTTCCTGGACCCCGATGGGATCAGCGTACCCTTCGTTGCTGATTCATTTCCATCAGCACTGCCCGATGCTTCGCGTCGTCCTTCAGAAGGACGGACCGAAGCAGCCGCCATACGTTTGAAACGTGAGCTAGGCATTGTCTTAGTCGAATCTGCAAAACAAATAGATAAGGATCAGGAAAGGATAAAATAAAAACATTACTTCATACCCGATCCCTCTGATGGATCTGAGCTAGAAAACATCCCCTTCGGGGCTGGGGCTCCGGTCCTACCCGCGACACTTATTTCTATTAATCTTTTCTCCCGAAGCAGATCCGTTAGCTTAAAGCGCGCTTCGGGAGGAGGGAACATCGCAAGCGTATTTGCGGTGTCCGGACGAGAGGGGTTGAACCTAGTTCGATCCAACTTACCTATGCTTGGGGGGGTTATGGGCGACCACACCTTCAACAGGTTCTCTTTTGGGACTGTTATCCACACATAACAAGACTCCCACGCATGGAGAGACTCTTCTTTATCTTCAATAGCGCACTCCTTAGTGCGTACCGCTATATAATTTAGTTTGCGGCATCCTAATAGACCTTTCCCTTTTCGGGATCCCACCAAGAACAGGTTAATAAATGTTCTAAGGTCGGGGCCCGATTCTGTTGGTGGCAGTAAAATATAAACGCCACTATATACACATAACTACCCGGGAATAACGCAAAAGTAGGGCAGTGAATTTCTTTAAGAACGGCTGCTACAAATAGATACAGCGGAAAACGAAGCACGCACTTTAAAGAAGCGTAACTGATCGGAATAGGAGATGCCGGCACATTCATTTCCGCCAGAAGGAAACATGGAATATCTTCCCGTCCCTTCCAGATGGAATAATGTGCCGGAATAAAAAACCTAGACCTCAACTCCTTAATATCCAACTCAAACATGGCTGAGTATCTCATTTTATGAGGAGCAATAATGTATACCTTAAAGAAAATCGGAGTGAAATGGATTGAACGTGAAACAGATTTAGGGCACAGAGAGCTCGATTTTGCAGTTCTTCCTTCGCGAAATGACGATGAGGAGAAACAGTGTCCAAAACCCCGATTTAAATATTAATCTCCCAGCCAATGGTGAGCCGCCACGTAATATTGCCCTAGACAATGGCAGTACAAGTGCACTCATCACGTCTCTTGAACTATCAAATGTGAAGAGACGCAAATCGGGATATCAATATTTAAAAAAAAATAACAANTCTTAACAGACCCTTACCCCTTCGGGATCCCACCAAGAACAAGTTGAAAAAATGTTCTAAGGTCGGGGCCTTGTTCTGTTGGTGACAATAGAATATGAACAGACTACCCGGAAATAACGCAAAAGTTGGGCAGTGAATTTATTTAAGAACGGCTGCTACAAAAGAATGCAGCGGAAAACGTAGCCCGCACTTTAAAGAAGCATAACTAACCGGAATAGCGGAAGCCGGCACATTCATTTCCGCCGGAAGGAAACAGGGAATATCTTCCCGTCCCTTCCAGATTGAATAATGTGCCGGAATTGAAAACTAGACCTAAACTCCTCAATATCCAACTCAGACATGTCTGGGTATCTCATTTTATGAGGAGCCATAGTTTATACCTTAACGAAAATTGGAACAAAATTGGTTTGAAAGTGAAACAGATTAAGGGCGCAGAGAGCTCGATTTGGGCAATTTCTTCCTTCGCAAAATGACGATGAGGAGAAACAGTACCCAAAACCCCGATTTAAATATTAATTTCCCGACCAATGGGGAGCTGCCACGTAATATTGTCACAAGCGATGGCAGTATAAACACACTCATAGCGCTTGTTGGATAATCGAATGTGAAGAGGCGCAAGTCTGGATATTAATATTTAAAAAATAATAAGAATAAAAGTATAACACAACTATACACTATTGAATGTTAAATACAAGTTCACTCCTTCATTTATAAACATAAGTGAAAGGTCGGTCCCCTGGACGTTCACCACGAGTAGGCACGGTCCTATATTCTCCCGAATATATAAACATTGCATGATCGGACTTGTATCACCTCTACGATGGCAATCAAGCCCGAGGGGCTAGAGATGAGAACTCTAGGACTGGATACCCTGAAATAAATGAGGCCCAATAACGATTGGGCTGATCCACATGGTAGAAGCGAGCTTATGCAACCCAACAGTGTACTTAAGATAGAATGGTCTGATGCTCCGCGATGGGACCGAAGATAACCTTGGCGAAATAAAATGGTTTATGATAGCTAGCTCCGTGGTTCGGTTCAAACGGTTACAAACCCACGCGTTCCACGCTTCGGGCCTCCACACGTTTACCACGCCTCGGGCTAGATCACACAGACCGCGCCTCGGTCCCGGCCTCGTTTTATATCGCATGACAACAACCTCTAACAAACCTGTCAGAGGCAGTTACAGAGCGTGGATTACACACGCCCTCAGCTCTATAAATACAGAGCACAACGACGGAAAAAGGAGGACCCTTTGGACGCATAAGAACAGGTCGTTACCATGCCGAAGTTCTTATTGCTTTCTTATTTCATGTTATCTTCTTTAAGCCTTTGCTGTATTCTGTAATAGATCATTTGATTAGTGAACAGGCTAAGAGTTTAATTCGCTCTTAGTCAAGTGGTTTTTTCCCCAATTCCTGGGGTATCCACTATAAATCGCCTTGCCTCATTGTTATTTCCAGTTTCTTAGTCGTTTTCCCATCAAAAAAAAATCAAAACCGAGTTCTTTTGTTGACGAACCGGACGACTGTTGGTACCCCCTAAAAAGGGACCATAACAAGTGAGAATTGCCAATAAAGTGATTATTTACGAGTAATATTTATTTCAGGATTATGGAATAGAGCGGTGAACAATGTACGAAATAAATGTAAGCGAGATGATTAATCAAATAATGGAAAGTTTATATTCAAAGTTTAATTTCATTTTAAAAATGAATTGTTTTGGGTTATATTGTCCTGGCGGGTGAGCTCGCCGGGCCAATGTATCCCGTAAAAAGAAAATATTTTGGGCTATGTTGTCCGGGAGGGCAAGCCCGTCGGATGGACACACCGACCCGACACCGTGCTATTACACGTGAGCCAAGGCAAGACATGCCCCAATGAGGAGTGTAACGCGTTACCATAGTATGGGTGGAACCGACCGAGGTTGGGGAAGCAAAGATGGCTCGTCGAGATCTGACCCTCGATGGAGAGGTTAGCTTGGACAAGACACGTTCCCGAACATGTAATAATTTGGGCGATGGCTTGTTGAGATCCGAACCTTACGGAGAGGTCGGCTTGGGCGAGACATGTCATCGGGCATGTAAAAATCTGGCATGATAAAGTAAAAAGCACATGAAAGAATAAGTAAGATTTTCAATTAAGTTTTAGGAGGATTTAAAATAAGGTTTTGAACGAACTTCGAGAGAGATGAGTTTTCAAGTCAGTTTTAATTAGATTTTAAAAAGAGCTTTTAAGAAAAATAAGTTTTCAAGTATGCATTGATGATCTTTATAAAGATATTTTAAAGAGTTTTAAAAATAGTTAAATTTTCAAGTACGACTTCCATAACGATGTTTTACAATAAGTTTTTAAATAAGCTTTCAAAGCAAGACGAGTTTTCAAAAGAAAATATGTTTTATAAATAAAGTTATGTTTTTAAAGAGTTTTAACCGAAGTTTCTATCATTTGATTATGACCGCTCTACAGTTTTGTAGAAAAGAAAGAGGTTAAGGAAAGCGTGGGAAGAATTAGTCGTCAGCTGATACCGAGAGTGGAGTATAAATATTAGAGGTCTGGGACGACCTGAAAAAGACAGATGATTCGTAATTTGGTATCTGACGAGAGGGTTGAATTTTTTATGGTAGAAGAAACCAAGTTGCCGCAAATTTCTAAACAATTAATTATGAGTATTTGGGGCAATAGTAGTATGGAATTCCACTCGAGTGCATCGAATGGATGGACAGGAGGGTTATTATCATTATGAGACCCAAGTGTCTTTAAGAAAGAAGATGTCTTTGATGGTGATGGCTTTGTCGGAGTGATTGGGAAGTGGAGGGAATGGATAATAATGTAGTAATGTTGAATATTTATGCCCCAATAGGCAGGAAAGAAAAAAAAATTATGGGATGATCTCTCAATAATTATCGATAACAGTAACGAAATGTGTTGCATTTTGGGGGACTTCAATGTTGTTCTCTCGATGGATGAAAGGTGAGGATGTGTTGGAAATGTACACGAAATGGTTGACTTTAAGGAATTCATGGCAGAAACATGCTAGAAGACATGCCATTGAAACAAAGAAGGTTTACATGGTATAACTTGGCAGGAACAAAGATGAGTCATTGATTGGTGTTTGATGACATCAAACTTATCGTTATTATGGCAGAATATGGAATTTACTGGCCTTGTACGTAACTTGTTGGACCACTGCCCTATACTTCTACAAAACATTAACTATGATTTTGGAGCAAAGCCATTTCGATTTTTAATGCTTGGATGGAGCATGAAGAATTTCGGGATTTTTTTAGAGCATCATGGTCTGACATTTCAGTGGAAGGACCTGCTAGGTTCTGTATAAAGGAAAAGCTGAAATACGCGAAGACTAAACTAAGAGATTGGAACAAAAATATTTTTGGTAATGTTGAATTGAAGTTTGAAGAAGAAAAAAAAGAATGATGTATGGGACTTAGAGGCGCAAGAAAGAGAATTATCAGAAGTCAAAAAACAAGAAAGAGTGCAATGTTGGAGAAATTTATGGAAACTTTGTGAACAACAAACTCTAATTTATCAACAATAGACAAAATGCAAATGGATGATTGATGGTGATGAGAACTCAAAATTCTTTCATCATCTTATGAAGATGAGAGGTAGGGCGAAGGCAATTACACGATTAATTATCGAAAGAAATTGGATTTCTGAGCCTACACAAATAAAGGATGCTGTATATTGCCATTTTAGTTAAATTTTTGCACCAGAATCTACAAATAGGGAACAATATATAGCAAACAATGCTAATGTGCTGTATGTCGAGTCTAGGGAATGGTTAGACCGAAGGTTCATAGAGGAGGAAATCAAAGATGCGGTGTTCAGTTGCGGCGAAAATAAGGCCCCGAGCCCAGACGGGATGTCATTTGGGCATTCAAAAAAGTTTAGGAGATTGTAAAGGATGATATTTTGGATTTCGTTAAAGAATTCGAGGCGACTAGTATCATAGGGAAAGAAGTGAACTCTTTTTTTACGCTAGTTCCAAAAAGGAGTAATTATGTTTCCCTTGACGACTATCGCCCTATCTCTTTGGTGGGGGCATCTTATAAAATTTTGGCTTCTAGATTGCGACAGAAAGTGGGTGAGGTAATTGGAGAGCAGCAAACGACTTTCCTTCTCGGGAGACATATTCTTGATGGGGTGCTAGTCATGAACGAGATCGTAACATAAATTCAAAATTCAAGGAGACATGTAGCGATTTGGAAAATTGATTTTGATAAAGCATTCGAGAATGTGTGTTGGGCGACTTTGTTGGAATTTATGGGTACCTTGGGCTTCTTCGCTAAATGGATATCGTGGATTCGCTCACTACTAGCCCTGCTACAAGGGAGTTCTTGTTCATGGAGGGAGCACAAATTTCTTTCCAATCGGTAGAGGATTGAGGTAAGGGGACCCTATGGCTCCTTTCTTATTTAGGTTGAAATATTACATTATATGATAGAAGAATCAATCCTGAATAGAAACTTGCAAGGGCTCTCTTTTGGAAATGAAGGACTTGTCATCTCTCATCTACAATTTGCCGATGATACAATTTTGTTTGGCGAGTGGTCAATGCACAATATTAGAAAAATGCAAAGTATTTTGGCCGGATTCCAACATGTAACAAGTTTGAGAGTAAACACAAATAAATCACCTTTGATAGGGATGAATGTTCCGAACGAAAATGTAGAAGAGGTTGTTGCCCAGGTTGGATGTTAGATGGGAAAGTTTCCAATGAAGTATCTAGGTTTACCAGTGGGAGAGAAATTGTTTAAAAAAGAAGCATGGAGGGCAATGGTGGATAGGGTAGTATCACAATTAAACTCTTGGAGCAAGCGGTTATTATCTAGAAGATATAGATTGACGTTGATTAAGACCGTTCTTTCTAGTTTGCCGATCTATTACTTATCTATTTTCAAAGCATTGAATTGCATACTTGAGAAATTGGAGCACTTATGAAGGAACTTTTTTTGGGGTGAGTATCAAGACAAATCTTGTATTTATTGGGTTAGTTGAGCTCAATGTATTCATAATAAGGAGAATGGGGGATTGGAATTGAAATCACTACAATGGAAAAATATGACACTCTTATCAAACTGGTGATGGCGATTTGCTTAGGAGTGAAGGGCATTATGGCGTCAATTGATTATTGCAATTTATGGAGATGACGGTGGTTTTATAAATGATCGACAAGGGAGATATTTTGTATGGACTAAAATTTTATCCATCAAGAAAGATTAGGGCAAGTTGAATATTCATTTGAACTCGAGCTTTAAACGGAAATTAAAAAAAGGAACGACTATACAGTTCCGAAGGATTTGTGGATTGGCAACGAACCATTATCTCTGACATTTCCTAGAGTTTTTGCTATGACTACCAATCAATTGGCTTTGGTGTCGCAGATAGGGAGATTAATCAAAATCACTGGTGTTGGAAGATGGAGTGAAGAGGACATATTAGGGGACGAACGGGTGAGGAGTTGAAATCCTCATAGGAACTCTTGAATAGTATTGTTTTCAAAGATTTAGATGACGATATTAAATGGGCATTAGCATCCAATGGTCTTTTTTCGACAAAATGTATGAGTACTTTTTTTGAAAAATGACATCAATAGAGATTGGAGATATAACCGTTGCGGCCTATTCGATGGTCTAAATTAGTGTCCGTAAAAGTTAACTTACAAGTCTGGATGGTGATAAAAAATAAGTTACCTACAAAGGCTAACTTAATACGAAGAAATGTACATATAAATGAAGCTAATTGTGAAGCATGTGGTGATCCCTTGGAAACTGTTGCACACATTTTTGTGCTTTGCCAAGACTCTCAACGTGTTTGGGAAAGACTAGAACAATGGATTGGTAGCAATTGTAGGTTGACAGTGGATGAAAATGGGAAAATCGTTATTCCCACAAGGATTAGTGGCTCTAGAAATTGCAAGGTACAATTAGGCTTACAAAGTATTATGTATGTGACTATCTAGACGATCTACAGACAAAGGAATACACTTCACTTTGAACTACATAAGGAAAACGGAAGAGATTTAGTGGATAAGATTTCATTGATAGCTTTTCGATGGATTCGGGGTAGAGGTATGGACATCTATTCTTAATTGAAATGGCATGAGTGGCTCTTCAATCCGGAGGAGGCATTGAAAAATTGTATACATTGACACAAGTACAAGACGACTAATAGATACACAAACATTGAGCTAAGTTTGTTTAGCTTAAATTTTTGTATTTCACACTATAGTTTTCCATATTATATATATATAAAAATCATTATGATAAAAAATGTATTGTGCATACTTTATATTTATTTTTGAAGGATATTTGTTCCAAAAAAAAAGTATCAAATCAGGATACTTACATGGCATGTCGTTGGATTATTGAGAGTACCAAAAAATGATGAATATAAAATATTTCATCACGAGTCATAATAGAAGGTATGCTTTGTTTAACAAGTATTCCAAATTGAGACTTTTGACCGTAGCCGAGACACACTTTGCTTCTATTATTGTTATGATGAGACATTTCAAAATAGTTAAACAGGAGTAAGTGTTTTAGTTGTTAGTTATGAATGGAGTCATTTAGATGGATCTCAAATCGATGAAGCTAAGAAAACTATAGTTTTTGGTGATATGGTATTTGATTGATCATTATGGGAATCCCATGATAATATTCTTGAATTTACCTCCCTAGTTACTCTATGTTTAGACTTTGTGATACATATAGACCTTGTCTTTTCATGATATATTCCCTATGGAATTCTTTGTTGCAAAAAGTCAAGAAAGCAATCTACAACTTTTAAAAAAAGAGAGTTGATGGGGAAAGTATCTTTTGGAATATTGTTCATAAAAAGTTATGACAAAGAAGAGATCATAGTTTGACTCCATTACATGCTTTAGCCCACACATTAAATCCAATGTACATGTTGTAATAATTTTCATTATGTCATTGTTATTCTTTATAAAAACATTGATTTGTAAATGGTTAATAAGTATTATTTGATAGGGTTGGTGGACAAGAATGGAAGAATGAGCATCCCCAATTTCCTTCACTTCATACCGATCGAGAACTTATTGATTTGAGAACGAAAGGTTTAGAGCGATTATATCATGATCAAATGGCTCGTTTGACAGTTATGAGTAAACTTGCTCGATTTATGAGTGAAAGATCCTATTTTAGCTCTCCAGATGCTATTCTTGGAAGATCTACTATGGATCCAATTGACTGGTGATTGATCATTGGAGGTAAAACGTCATATATTCAAAATTTATCATTTAAACTATTTGGTCATATTTCATCCTCATTTGCTTATGAAAAAAGTTGAAGTACTTACAAATTCATACACTCTGCAAAAATGAATAGATTAACTTTTAAAAGGGAATAAGATCTTGTTTTTGTTCATACTAATTTACGTCTTTTATCTCGAAAATCGTTAGAGTACATCGAGGGCACAACGAAAATATGTGATATCATGAGAGATTGTTTTGAGATAAATGATTCATGCGATTTGGAAAATGCTAGTTTATCATTTGACGAACCTGACATGGAATTAGAGATACTAGTGCAAAAACTTGATGATTTATATGATGTGTCATTGTGTAGAGAAGGAGAAGACAATGTTGACGTTGTACTTGAGAATATTTGAACATGAATATTATGAATTTGTTTTTGATGTAATGTTTTTTTTTATTTTTAAGTTAAACTTTATTCATTTATTTTTTCTAATTTTCATTTCGATAATTTAACATATATTTTTATTAATTTATATTAATTAGATTCCTAAAATTTTACGAATTCTGCACCTTTCCACCCCGCACCCCACACTCGTGCAATGTAGCTATAAAGTTTACAATCCCCTATAAAACAATATTATAGTTTCAAGAACCATGACATTTGATGAAGAAGATTAATGGAATTGGAGTAATAATACTCCACACTTTAAGTGTGGAAATAGATAAAAGTTTAAGGTTATAGAATATTGTTGATATCTCTGACTTTGATTATGTTGATCTTGTAACAACATACGTAATTGTTGATCGATTGGAACACTTGGACAATGAAGAACAGAATCTACCAAACCTAGAAAATCAAGAAAATTTTGAGATTGATGATGATCTCAATTACGAAATCTTAAAATAAACTCAAATTCTTCAAGTGAAACACCTACTCTGTAAAGCTTGTCTCTAGCTGAATTATATGAAGTTGGTAATGTGATTTTATTGAAAACAAAACCTACAAGAATCAAAGAAGCACTACAAATTCTTTATTGGAAAAAAAATATGTTTAGAAGAAGCAAGTTATTTTCACATTATGCCGATCAAATAGCAGATGGTTTCACCAAAACACTTACAAAATGAAGTTCAATAAAATCGGAAAAGGCCTAGGTGTTGTTGACGTCTTCACATTAAATGGAAGATTGTTGAAGTGAAGTTTGACATTAACACGGTAAAGAAAATATTGCATTATTTTATATTTATTATTTTAGACTTATTAAGTAATGGTTATGACATAGTTTTTGTTATGGAGTCATGGGTAAAGTAAGTGTTGAATAATGTTTTAGTGCCTTACTAAGTGGTGTCATGGAGTTTTACTTCTAACTCTATAAATAAGTGTTTTTGCCCATTAATTTGTAGTAGATTTTCATTTATGTTTTCATTTCGTATTATATCAAGAACACTTTGTTCATTGATAAAATATTATTCCATTTCATTTTCAATATCATATCGATTTATCTACAATAGTAACTTATACAATTATTCTAGCTCCTATCTGGCTTGTCGGACTGACCTACTAGTAGTGATGAGAGCTCCGGGGCTCGGTGTCCCGAACTGGTGGAGGCCCCAAAAATTCTGAGCTGACCCACGTGACGGAAGACGAACCCAGGAGACCCAAGATCCAATATGTGGCAAGTGTTTAGCCCATTTAAGGTAACATGACCTGAAGGCTCACATGGCTAAAGAAGTATGCAGACCCAATTAACTATCATGACTGAAGGTTAGAGTTGGACAAAATTCGACGCTTCGGGGACCGGTTCTTGCATCGGGCATGTTCACGTTTTCTGTCATTGTAAAACGACTTTGTTAAAGGCGGTTACGAAGCATTTTCCATGCATGATTCCCCTCTATAAATACAGGGCTTAAAGGCTAGCTCGAGAGGATTTTTTGGATGCGTGAAATAACTGTTACTCTGCTGATTTCATTCATTTCGCTTTCTTATTTGCCTTAGTCATTTTCATAAGCCTTTACTGTTTGTAATCTGGAACTATTTCATCAATATATTGACTAAGAGCATTTCAAGCTCTTAGTCTGATAGTTTTTTCCCCTTTTCTCTAAGGGTTTTCCATATTAAATCGATGTTTCAATCGCTTTATTTGCATTTTATAATTGTTTCCCCCATTTTAAACAAATCAAAACATGTTCGATTTATTGCGAACCTGTCGACTGTTGAAACCCAGGTCTTTTAGACCACATCATGTAGTTCTAATACCTTACTATAAAAAAATGCTCTTGTTTCAGATAGAAGAACTCCGAAGGTTGATTCATGGCCTCGAAGGAGAAGAAAATAGCATTTCCAGGATCGAGCCTTTCTCAAGCAAGGGCGAGGTTGGCAACTCTTGATCGTGAGGGAAATGCCTGGGAAATCGAAACAAACCACCCACCCAAGCTGTACATACGACTTTCGTCGAATATTGAAGAAACTCTTAGGAATGAAGGTCGGGTGATAGTCGAAAAACTAATGTCGATCGGTGTGGAAGACGATCGTGAGAAACCTAATATGAAGGGGTAATGTTGATCGGTTTGATCGGTCTCGTCGACCGATAAAAGATACAGATCGAGTGATTGCAATGAGTGTATTTGATAACAATCGGATTAAATTTAGATCTGGATTCGAGATTATCGAAGGGCAAAGATTATTTCCTTAACAAAATATATGAAATAAGACATTGAGATATATCTTTTAGCTAAATATATAGAAGATTCGAATAAAGATATTGAAAGAAAATTTTTTAGAAAAATTCTTTAGCGTATAATTAATTTTTTTTATAATAATTGGATTCATACAGTTTGATAAAATTTCAAGAATGAAAAATTCCATAATAGGCACACAAAATCCAATAAACTACAAACAAACCCCAAACTCATCAACAAATGCTGAAGAATAATCAAAACCTCACCACACATATGATTTACAATCAAATAATATGTTTTGTCGATCAATCTGAACACACCCGCAAAACCAAGTCCACATTCAGCCGTTGATTCGATTAAGAAATGCCAATAGTTTTGTTCAATATCCATAGAGTGAGCGAGAGATGAATAGCAAAAATAGTATGAAGCCTTGTTCTGTCTAACATGAATCCATACACAGTTATTCCCGCTTTATTGTGTTCAAAGTACGACACTGCATTTCCATCAAACCAAATCATCCAGCGCCTTAAACTCAACACAAATATAACAAGAGAAAACTCACCTAAAGCTTGTCTCTTTTGATACGATATCGTATTCGTATAAATAGGGATAAGTTTCGTGTTATCAAAAATGTCATCTCCATCCCCTTCCTCTTCATCTTCATCGAAATGAGACACATGTTCTTCAGACAAGCAATTTTCAACATTTTCTTCATCGTACGAGTTCATCGTTGCTGAAGCATGCCATTTAGCAGCAAGAGATGTAATAGATTGTGCCCTGTGAGTGATTTTTGCTGCACTTTGCAAGCAAATGAAGAGCCCTGCTACAAGTGTTACAGAGCATACCTGCAAAGAGAAAGATTTCTATGAGATTCGACACGTAAATGCGGGTATTCGTAAAGTTATTACAGCTACATCTCCAGCTGTGAAAGGGTTGACTGATGAGCTAGGCTTTGTAGTGACATACAATGAAAAGAATTGGCTTATAGTTACTAGAATCAATGTGGATAAAATGAAGAGCCTAAAACGATGGCTTATTACACGAAGGTTTCTTCGAATACGAAGATGTTCGATCAAGATTAAACCAACATCATATTGCTTCTCAAACACCTAAGTAAATTCCTCTAATCTCAGGATTTGGAGATAACATGTGAGACGAAAAAGGATGCAAACGAGAAAACATATCGAGATATGATAAAGCCATGATGACGTTAAGAGCATACAGACAACAGCTTTGCTTAAGAACATGTTGTAAAAGTAAGGAATTTGAGTTCCCCCTGAGCTGAACCACCATATTTTGTATGCACTGTCAGCAATGAAGCATGGAAGTATAAAAGCCGATATAACCTTCATCGAATGCTGCCAATAAGAAATTGACTAAATGATCAGCATCATAACACAATTATCTTCATAATCATAGTGAAAATAAGACAATATCTTCGTAAAATATCTATTATTTGTCTAAATGCACATGATCAAATGCATAAGTGGATGAAAAGAGAAGCTTACTTGAATCTGTTTAGTGTATCCTTCTCGAACTTTGTCACATTCATCGCATAATTTATCAAGAAACAGAAACTTACGAAGACCATATCGACGCCCGAATGCAACAATACTTATGAAAGAAAGTGCTGCAAATAGTGAAAGTGACAATTGCACAACTGCATCAAAAGGTCTTTGATGGCTTTAATCACAATTAGAGCAAGAAAAAACGTAGTGGGATAGCAAGGGAACACCAATATCCAGCAGAAAAAAGATGGAAAATGAAAGAAAAGTTTTCCATAAATTAGAATAATCGAAGAACACCCATTCTAGTCCAATCTTCATATGGAAAGTGAATCCCCAGAAAAAAACTTATCTGCAGGCAACAATATCTCTTTCACCTCAGCCTCCATAACTGATATCAGTGTCCTCTCAGTCTTGAACTAATCGAAACCTAATCCCCCTGTAGATCGTGACCTGTAAGCAGCCTGCAGGGCCAGGAATGAACAATATTTCCCCTGCAGGCAAAACCTTGGCCTGATTGAATTACAACTGAAGTAAAATCAATCATATAAAGATCAAATAATCCAGATATCTTTGTAACAAGACTGATTTCTGATTGATTGTAACCAAGTCAACCCAGAAATCAGAAGTAAAATCTAAAGAACACGACACCCTGAGAAACTGGAATCTCCTAAAGCCTCTTCAGACAGACAATAACATCAAAAAAACTAATGATCGATTGCCCCACATGGCAGAAAGAAGCATAAAAGATAAAAAACACAGTGAAGATTTCACGATTCCATGCCGGACCACGTGTATTGTAGCGTGACGAGTGGTGTCCCGAAGATGGGCTTCAACTTCATGATTTTCCAACTGGGACATTTTGGCTGAAAATGAAACTCCAAATAAAGAAGAGGTGGAAAATAAAAAGCAGAAGGGTGTTTGCATTATGATGATCGATTGTTGTCTATATTCATCACATTCCCACCTTCTGATGTTGGGGTCAAAATTCTCTCTTTTTACTTTTTAGATACTACCCTTGATACGTATTCTATTGCGACGAATTTTACAAAGAAAACACGAATTTAGATTAAATGTGCATCATGAAAAAAAACCATTTTAACAACACATGAAACAAACTTGCACATGTAGCAGCATTCATCTCAAGTATTGGTGCTGAATTCTCGCTTTGTTTTCTTCCCACCACACCCTTGCTTCCATTTCTCCAAAGATCTCTCGACTGCATTCATCATTTCGAAAAAGCTGATTTTCAATGCGTTATTGGTACAAATTTTGTTAATATCAAACAGTAACTCACCTGAACCTTACTCTTCTAAGCTCCCTGTTACCATTTTTCAATGATTTGATTGTTATACAGACTCCTGGTTCATCTTGTTGGATCCACTCGTCTTCGAGATCACCGGAGTTCGATCTTGGGGAAGTTGCATTGTTGATGGAAGAAGTCTCAGTTCTCATGTTAGTGATACTGGAGAGCTTAGGAGTTGAGTTAAGTGCCTCAACTGATTCATGATAATGCTCACAACTTTGCACGCATTCTATTGAATCCAACGTCGAAAACCCGGCCACTTCCGATGCTCGTTGTTCACTCTTGGGACTTTCCTCTGGTGACATAACCTTTGAGCTCTACAAAAACAAGCACCACATTCAAATAACGTCCATGAAAACGAACAAATACGCAGGCGGTGTTGGGAGAGGCACCGATTCACGACTAGATCTTCGAACATTGTAGAGTTCCATCACCCGGTCACAGTTCTCACTCCACCAATGCTGTGCTTGCCATTTATCAAAGACATCACGGCTGTAAAGTGTAAACAAAAATGGTAACAACTTCTTCTAAAGGAACTTCAATATACTATTCCATCACCATATTATAATTACAACTTCAATGCCACAGCTGGATTGAGTTTATTTTAACAAATAGATTTATGGACCGGACCACTAATAAAAGTAAATTCATGAGGGAGCAACTGTTTCTTGAATAAAAAATTCATGACCAGATTCAAAATATGAATGCTGCCGTTAAAGGGATCCAAGGACTTGCCTGCCTTCATTTGGGACCCTCTATTGCTAGAACTAGCACAGAAATATCAAGAATCACATGCCTCATTTAATTCAACTACATCATTGTCCCTCAAAAGAGACACTTAAATATCATAAAATCAGTCATTTCTGACTTCATTTGAAAATGGATCTTTTATCAGTACAAATTTGATCCTATAGTAAGAAATGTGGAGTGTTTTCAATTACACATAAAAACATCATAAATAAGCCTTTTTACTAATCCCATTCTTCAGATTAACAGAGGGATTCATTCAAAATCTTTAATGAAATTGGAAAAAAGAGCTAATCCCCTTTTGTAATGTTACCTGAACTGAATCCTTTTCAGATCATTACCACCTCTAGATGAAGAAACAAAGGTGATTAAAACCCCAGGCTCAACTTGCGCTACCCAGCCTTTGTGCGCATCTTCCTCTATGAACAACGATGACTCTGTTCTCTGGCTATCAGAAAATGGGGTTGCTGATTCGCTTGAAAACACCTTCAGATTTTCCTTTTGAACGTTTCCTGTTCTTCTGTACCTACCGTGTAATTTTTCTGATACTGAGCCAGGATTCGATTCTCCAAAAGAATGGGCTCCATTGTGGCACATCGACCCAGAAGAACAAGCCCTGCACTTCTTGTATGCTCCTGATGCCTTCACTGCAATATCTCTAATCTGAAATGCACAACACGGTGACAAAAATTGAAAACAACCCAGACGAAATCCGGGTTTTGGGTACTCAGCAAAAGTAGTTTTCTCTCAATAAAACAGTTAAATGTTAATAGTATACGCACCTGGGCGGTAAGAGATTTAACAGGTTGTTTGGTTGAAGGAGTAGCTTGTATTTCATCTTCTTGAAGAGATCCATTATTTTCTATCTGTTTTGTGCAAGCTATGCATGTAAACATAGTATTTTACATCAACACAAGGATGCCTGCTAATGCATCTGCAAATTCAATCAACCAGACAAACAATGACCCTTTTATCCAATCTCCACAAAAGAGGAGAAAACATACAATAAAACACTAACGTGAAAAAAATGGACACAGAACGTGAACTACAATAGAAATGACCAGTAAAGTAACTTCAATGGCGGAAACGTGGAATGGGGGAGAACATACCGATCAAGAAAAGAAATGTGGTATTTTTTAGCAAAGATGATCATTTCACACAGGTGGCTAAAAGTGTGAAGGAAGATCAGAAATCAACATTAAAAATTGTGGGGTGGGGTGGCTGGTGGGGAAGGGGAGGAGGCAGGTAACCATGCACGGTACAGATCAGCGCAGCAGTTAATATTTGTGGGGTTCCAAGCACGAGGATTTAGCTACAGTTCTTTTTAATTTAAATTTACAATTTGAAATCAAATGCATTCTTTCATTTAATTCAGTATAATCCATACATATTATATATATGGCAATTTTGGTTATCACCCTTACTACAAACAATCATCTTGTTTGAGGCAAATTTGGATAGTTAAATGGATAATGGATGTGCGATAAATTGTATAATTATTTACCAATTTTAAACGAGCTGGATAGTAGTTTTACATATACCCGACCCGTTATCAATTTGTATATATGTGTACATAATTAATTACTTGTTTAGATTGAATTATACATACTTGCAAAACTATTTAAGACAAAAAAATCTTAGTTTATGTTTTCTATAGTCAAAACTATTTAAGACAAAAAGTCTGTTGTGGTAAAAAAACCAGGGATATCAACAGTCATCCGGTACATAATAAAACAAACTTGGTTTTAATTTTTTTAGATTGGGGAAACAATTTTAAATAAGGAAAAAACAAGTAACACAGAGATTTTAACGTGAAAAACCCCTAAAAATGGGAAAAAACCACATGACTAAGAACTAGAAATACTCTTATCCGATATATTAATAAAACAGTTCATCTTACAAACGTTGATGGCTTATAAAAATGACTAAGGTAAAGTAAGAAAGTGCGAGAGGAAAAACCAGCAAAGTAAAGGCTAATTCGCACGTCCAAAGGTCCTGTTAAGTTTGTCATCAAGCCTTGTATATATAGAGAGAAAGACGCGTGTGAATCACGCTCTATAACCGCCACTGACAATGTCGTTTTTTCAGGGTGGAAAATGTGAGTGAGGCCGAAGTGCAAACTGTGTGCATGGGCCCGAAGCGTTAGAAACGTGTGTATGTCCACGGCCTGCAGTAACAGTCGGATCGGTCCCCGAAGTGGTGGATAACATATAGCTCCAACCTTCGGTCATGATTATTGGTTATTGGGCTTGCATACTTCTTTAGCCCAAGTGGACCTTCGGGCCCTGCTATCTATATTAGGTTGAGCCCTTATTAGAAGTTGGACATATGGTCTTTAGGTTCGGCTTGCACCACTTGGGCCAACCCATAATGGCATGGGCCTCCTCAGTTCGGCATACCGATTTCCGAAGTTCTCATCATTAGCCCCTCGGACTTTATCGCTATTGCAGTGGTGATACGAGTTTGACGATCTGATTGAGAGCGCATAGGGCAAAACTGCCCGATCGAACGGACGGAGGATCGTACCCCAACCAGTTGTGACAGAGTCCCTAAGACCGATCCTACACTTAGTGAATTTGAGGATTAGTCTAAAAATTTGAAAGTAGTAACGGCTATTGTCAAAAGCGTATTTTTAAATTCAAAATAGCCTGCACCTTTCTGTATTCCACAAAGGGACAAGCCG